>SMSR01010009.1:0-25230 GCA_019453355.1 Ceratina japonica
AGGAGGGATGTGAACGAAAGCAGGAAGGAGGTCAAATAGGTTTCAAGCCTTCTAGATGCTGCTCGAGAACACGTTCTTGCCGGGATGATTCGTACGAATGTGCTGATAAAGATTGCCGCGTTGCTTTGTCCTGTGGGCGCAATAAGGACATTTGAATTGCGGCTCTTTGCCGCACTCGTGCCTAGTATGCCTGACCAACGTCGCCCGGTGTTGATATCCCTTGCCACAGGTCTCGCATCGATACGGGAACTCGACTCGCTTAGCCATCCAAAGCGTAGCCAGGTCCTTGATCAACGGCATCATCGGGTAGCTGCAATTCCTCTGATAGCTCTTCGGCATAACCATACACGGGATCGGTACGTCTGCAAGTCACAGGAAGAAGAAAACGGGACTTGTTAGTTGACGAGTTTAAACGGGCGACTCTTTTTCAAGATTGGGAGATGCTTTGTCAGAAACAAGAGAACCCAGTTAACTACAGTCTAAGACAATTTAATTACGTTTCAATATGGTACACGTCGAGACTACTCTTACGCCGGGTCAATTCTCCATTTCTTTTATCCCTCTATACTTTATTGAAAGAAAAATATGTTCGTTCAGATACAAGGAAGGCGATTGAAATACCTATGCTAGTCAAAAAAATCTTGCACTTTTATCATCACCTTACGAATTATTATTATAATAATAATACATACGCGTACGCGATGGTTTTTAAACAATATTTCGACATCGAACTGTGTTATGTTAAACGTTTTTAAAAACCACTTTGCACGTGTATACCATAATGATAAACGTGTTCCATCCATTTTGTGTTTCTGAAACGGGCCGAAAATTTCGCGAAGACGATGTTTAGCCAACACGCAAGAGTATTCCGCTCAATTTTAGCTCATGTCATACACTTCAAGCACCGCTCGACCCATATTACGGTGGCGATGATCGATGTGTCGGTGAACCTGCTCGACGGTACTTGCGACAAAGTTGTCGCAATACGGGCAAATCTTCCTCGAATCCAGGCCACATGTTAGAATCATGTGCGAACGAAGATCGTGCAAACGATCGAATTTCGCGTAACATTTCGGACAGAGATTCGAGGGAAATGATTCGTTCTCTCTGAGACAGCGCTCGTGCCTCATCCTCGTCGTGCGAGTCCTCGCGACTCGGCACAGTGCGCCCGTCCTGGTGTTAAAGACTGGGCTTCGACGCGAACCTGAAATCAAATGTGCCAATTAGAATCGCACGTGTCCCTACTGTCGTTGATTAATGAAAGGAATCGGACCGACGAAAGCGCAAAGCAAATATTTATGCGCAACAGTGTGTACCACTCTTTCAATTTATTGAATTTTCACAATCTTCCAGCAGCACATGGCAAATAAAAAAAAAACTGTTAACACAATGGCATTTGTAGAAAGAATGAACGTCAAAATTGTATTTCTAAATCGTTTCTAGATTACAATTAAAGTCATATTTATTTATTTCTATATTATTTTATTTCCGAAGGTGCTTCCGAAGAAAATATTTTTGGCAATGACGTAATGTAAAAGAGAACGCCGATTTTCTTATGATGCCCAATTAAAGGCCGAAGACGTCTTCATCGTTGATCCGTTTATTGAACGTCGCAGAGAAAGTTTTTTAGGAATTATCACGTTCATCGGGGGTCTTCGTTCCATACGTGTTTAATACCATGCGTACAAGTTTATTAAAGCGTATCCGGGTTCGAAAACGGTACGTTCGAGACACGTGGACAGAACTCATCAGGACGAATCGATAGCGTAGACGCGTTGATCCGAATGTATCCTACGTATGTGCTGCGTTACGTGACTCTTTTGCTTGCCGCGCATACAGCAATATGGGCATTTAAATTTCGGCTCGACGCCGCACTCGTAACGAAGATGACGATTCAAACTCTTAAGCACTGTGTAAATGTTTCCGCATTTGGGGCACACACAGCTCTGTTTATTGCTCTTTTTACGTATCGTCCGTTTGCCAGCCGATCCGTAGACGTCTTCCGTAGGTGCTAGGTCGTATTTGTCCGTGATCGGACATTGACTAAATCCGTAATTTCCGCACAGCGACGCCAACCGACGCGGTAGTTCCGCTGAAAGACAAAAGAACACAACGTTAGAGCTAATAATGCGACTGTTCGACGAGAATCAAGTCTCTCAATTAGTTATCCTGAAAGAAAAACGAGAAGACAAACGAAAAAAGACGAGGGATGGAAGCAAAACGGTGGTAACTAGTTCACCACGAGGAAGGACGTAGGAGCGATATCGACGGTAGCATAAAAAGTTTTATTGTTACGTTTGTTATCATCAGTGTGTACAAGCGAGAAGATCACTAATTCTGTTTGAGATCGATGACGCAAACCGTCTCGTCCGGGTGCTTCTTTCGAATGTGCGAGTAAATTTGCGACGTCTGTTTGCTCCTCAAGTCGCAGTAAGGACACTTGAACCGAGGCTCGTATCCACACTCGTACTTGTAGTGCCGATTACGATTGCTCTTCATCGAGAAACTGTGCAGACACTTCGGGCAGTAGTAACGCGCGTGACGCGGGTTCATCATCTTGCCGTGCATCGGTACCATGTTCATCACCGTGTCCAGCATGAACAGCTCTGAAAACAAAAAGTGGAACACGGTGAACGTCTGTTCGACGAGTTCGCGGTTCGTTGTTGCTTAGAAGTTGATACGACCGTTGAGAAAATCGCACGTGTCGATGGAAGGAAACAAAGTCGGTGGCGGAAACTTTGAAACTAGAAAGAGGGTAAATAAAGCGAAACATAGAACCGGGAGAAATAAGCAACACGCACACAACAAAGAAAGTAGAAAGAGGAATTAGAAGAACATAGTGAATAGAGTGGTGCACGATACGACAATGATGAAGAATAATGAATGTATCAGTCAAGCTCAGATAGAACAAAGGTGTTTAAACATCAATTTATTAATTGTATTTTACAGTCCCACAGCGACGATACACGACATCAGACAACATTGTGGAATGTAGGGTTGGTTTTTTTTTCGCTTTTTTTTCGTTTCGTTAATCTTAGACATCGAACGTTACTCGCGAACATTTATTCGTGACCGTTACGGGACCGAACGGAGAAAGAACAACCTGTTCGTACGACGAACGCTTTTTACGCTTATTAATTAAACGCACTTAACGCTACAACACTCTCTTCTCTTTTAACAATATCACAGCAACAANTCCTACGTATGTGCTGCGTTACGTGACTCTTTTGCTTGCCGCGCATACAGCAATATGGGCATTTAAATTTCGGCTCGACGCCGCACTCGTAACGAAGATGACGATTCAAACTCTTAAGCACTGTGTAAATGTTTCCGCATTTGGGGCACACACAGCTCTGTTTATTGCTCTTTTTACGTATCGTCCGTTTGCCAGCCGATCCGTAGACGTCTTCCGTAGGTGCTAGGTCGTATTTGTCCGTGATCGGACATTGACTAAATCCGTAATTTCCGCACAGCGACGCCAACCGACGCGGTAGTTCCGCTGAAAGACAAAAGAACACAACGTTAGAGCTAATAATGCGACTGTTCGACGAGAATCAAGTCTCTCAATTAGTTATCCTGAAAGAAAAACGAGAAGACAAACGAAAAAAGACGAGGGATGGAAGCAAAACGGTGGTAACTAGTTCACCACGAGGAAGGACGTAGGAGCGATATCGACGGTAGCATAAAAAGTTTTATTGTTACGTTTGTTATCATCAGTGTGTACAAGCGAGAAGATCACTAATTCTGTTTGAGATCGATGACGCAAACCGTCTCGTCCGGGTGCTTCTTTCGAATGTGCGAGTAAATTTGCGACGTCTGTTTGCTCCTCAAGTCGCAGTAAGGACACTTGAACCGAGGCTCGTATCCACACTCGTACTTGTAGTGCCGATTACGATTGCTCTTCATCGAGAAACTGTGCAGACACTTCGGGCAGTAGTAACGCGCGTGACGCGGGTTCATCATCTTGCCGTGCATCGGTACCATGTTCATCACCGTGTCCAGCATGAACAGCTCTGAAAACAAAAAATGGAACACGGTGAACGTCTGTTCGACGAGTTCGCGGTTCGTTGTTGCTTAGAAGTTGATACGACCGTTGAGAAAATCGCACGTGTCGATGGAAGGAAACAAAGTCGGTGGCGGAAACTTTGAAACTAGAAAGAGGGTAAATAAAGCGAAACATAGAACCGGGAGAAATAAGCAACACGCACACAACAAAGAAAGTAGAAAGAGGAATTAGAAGAACATAGTGAATAGAGTGGTGCACGATACGACAATGATGAAGAATAATGAATGTATCAGTCAAGCTCAGATAGAACAAGGGTGTTTAAACATCAATTTATTAATTGTATTTTACAGTCCCACAGCGACGATACACGACATCAGACAACATTGTGGAATGTAGGGTTGTTTTTTTTTCGCTTTTTTTTCGTTTCGTTAATCTTAGACATCGAACGTTACTCGCGAACATTTATTCGTGACCGTTACGGGACCGAACGGAGAAAGAACAACCTGTTCGTACGACGAACGCTTTTTACGCTTATTAATTAAACGCACTTAACGCTACAACACTCTCTTCTCTTTTAACAATATCACAGCAACAAAAACAGTCGGCCACTAACGTCAAACGTCTAGGTAGGTAGAAGCTAGTGTAGGTAGAACAGCGAGAATTAAAGGAAATTGTATCTCGATATCGGAACACGAAGAAAGACGAACTCTCGTCGAACGTTCGATGATATATTTCGAAAGAGAAGATCATTTTCTGCACGGATGATCGCGTGTCACTCCGTGTTCGGTAACGTATCCCTACGTCAATCCGTCTAATTCTTAATACGTGGATACCCGATTTTTATTAAGTGCACGTATATAGTTACTGTAATTTGAAAGAAACTATGTATAATTTGAAAAGACTCCGGTTTGTGAGACGTGGATGTGCTAATAGTTATAAAGCAATGCGGTACGAATACATACATATTAGAAATTATCAATTCGCTTAAATACGCTTGTGCACTTAAATTGTGTACTTAAATGCAAATGAAACAGAGACCTTCGTATTTCGCAACCGTAGTTTTGCCATTAGACTGCGAACGTGTGAATAGTTGACAGTTATTAGAGAATTATAACTATTTATAAACATACTATGTGATTTTAGCTTATCTTAAGTGAAGTAATTTGTACAAAATTTGAAGTGAAGCGAATGCCCATTTCCATTTCATGTTTAATAATACGGTATTAAAGAAATGTAATTTGTAGATAAAAATTCGCAGTCTAATTACTACCGTTGCCAATCGACGAAACGAGAATAAGAGAAAACGTTTGCCCCGACCGCTTCACCCTGTACTATTCAGTCTTTGCACAGGAAACATACTGAGAACGTATAGGTAGCTCTCGTTTGAAAAATACGTTTCCCACCGTCTCCTCCCTAATAACATTCAACACGTCGGACGCAAAAGTGACACGAAACAACTTTTAAATAACTACAACAAACGCGTGTTCGCATCCCCTCCAAACTTTAATCACACATTCACTCGATTCAATTAGTTTCTTGTCATTGTTTTCGATTTCGATTTAATCCTATTCGGAATTAATTTCTGCCGCTACTACGAACTTTAAGGGTCTCGTGATTAAAGTTATTTTTACTGTTATTATTATTATTATTATTTGTATTGTTATTATTAATAATGTTCTTATTATTCTTATATCGAGTTTTACTCCTTTTTTTTAGAAAACATACAACTTCATCTAATAGGACGTCTAGGAATCGAAAAACGTTTCGCTGGACAGAGCGTGGAACTTTTAAATGCACTTGTACTTAAAACATCGTTACGTTAGCTCGTTCTGACCCCGATAAACCGTGGGCCGATAAGATCATTCCTCATTCCTCGTAGAAGACACCGAACGTGCTTCTTTCTACCCTTCCTGTAACGCACGACAAGCTAATCGACACGAACGCATCCGATATCCTAAATTTCGCTTGAGCATCGTCCCGGTCCAAGACAGTTATTATCGTTCATTAAACGGTTGTTCTCTAATTTTATAAAACATTTAAAAATTCGGTAACAACGAAAAATATATATATGTATATTTATATATATATATTTATGTGTATATGTATAATGCCTGTTAGGGGGTGTAGAGTAAGTATAAATGTATGTATGCACCTGTATACGTATATGTATGTATGCACCTGTATACGTATATGTATGTATGTACCTGTATACGCATATGTATGTATGTATGTATGTATATGTACGTGTTATAAGAATTCTGGTAATCGAAATAGGATCAATACCGAACATTTTCGTTATCAATTTTTGATTGACGTCTGTATGTATCATTCAAGATTATCGTCCTACTTTCTGAAAACAAAAAATGGAAAACCGTAGTTTTCGTTCTTGTTTTGCCTGTCAATATCATAAAGATGTTTTTATTAAAGTGAATTGAATGAACTTGTAAATCCTACTCAAGTAGAAAATTAAAATATAACTATAAGATTCACACCATATTAAAAGATTAATTAACAATTAATTAACAAACACACACAAACGAATTAAAGAGCTCAAATCCTCGAATAGTCACACGTACGTAATTCTATTTCGATGACTCAGGACTGTAGATAAATTATTTTTCTGAATATAAAGCTTCTAGAAAGTAGCGTCCGTCCGGATGGACCCACTGATTTCTATAGAACACTGAGTGAACGTGAACTAATGACAAAGCCACTATCCAGTATTTTATAGAGATCACAAGATATGGACACTAGGTTGTCAACGGACTATCCTAAAATCCTCGACAATCGTTTCGTCGTTACTATGGGTAAATTTAGTAACGATAAAATCCTAGTCGACAACTTTGATAATCCGTTTCCATCGCGAACGGCGCACCTCCAAGAATCCACCGATAGCGGAGATCTCATAATGGACAGCGGACAATTGAGAGACGTCCGCCGTCGGTGGTGAAAACTGTATATCGCGAAAAGCGGTCGATTGTCTCGTTATAATCTAAAATATATAATCGCGCTTCGGGCGACATCCCCGTCGGCCGCCTTTCACTGCATCGTTCGTTCCAGGAATGAAAAAGAAGAACACAAGAGCAGAGAATTTCTCGATGACGCGCACAGGCGTCGTCGACCGTTCATTCAGTTCTCTTCATACTTCAAATGTACCACGTAAACCCTCTGTTCCGTGTGTCTGGTCCTAATGTGTGACATCACGTTGGACGTTTGTTTGCTACGAAAATCGCAGTAAGGACACTGGAATCTCGGCGGTTGACCGCATTCATACTTCAAGTGCCTGGTCATGTTTCCCTTCACGGTGTAGCACAGCCCGCATTTAGGACAACCGTACGGCTTCCTGAAGCAGTCCGCGAACGTTCCCTTCTTCATCCTCGACTGAGCGTAGTAGTTCGGCACGGTCCGTACCACGGTCATACCGCTGGGATCGGTTTGGCCAATCTCCCTATTACTACCATCGTTTTCGAACCCTTTGCAAGATTGTAAAGCGAAGTTTAGATCCACGTGTGGTGCCGCGGCATAGAAACCTGAAACTTCAAGAGTGACTGGTTAGTCGAGCTTAAGACTTCTGCCGATGACGGGTTTGTATTTTAATTCGGAAATGAATTAACGGGATTCGGACAAGTTCTGGAGTTGAAAGTAGTTTCTTTCATGGACTCGGAACGAATTAGGTCGGAATGAATCTCTCGGATATATGGTAAGGAGCGGTTGAGTTAGGTTCAAACGGTGACATGCTATAGATTCTCGTTGAGCTTTTAACGGAGAAGGAAGGATACCTTAAAAGCTCGCAGATGATCTTCTAGAAGGTAAACGTTGACTGAATTTCGATCTTTTCGAGAACTATCTTTTTTTTTTCTTTTTTTCTTTTTTCAAAGCGAGTTAAATTTTGTTTTTACTTCCGTAATATTTACTAGCGAAAAGCGCATATTACATATACGTTAAGAATAATTAAGCCTATCGCGAATCGAAATCGTTGTCGTAATCTTGATCTTCGGGTGATGACCATCCTTGGTGCTGAGGACGTCAATCGAAGATTGTAACAGGTCCACCAGGTAAGGCAGTGAAATCGGCATTCGCGCTACCGGGAGAAGAGACCAAAGCGTGACTATCTGTTCGCGTGTATGTGTATATGTATTTATCTGTAAAGACTAGCATTTTACTTGGGATAATTTTATCGAAAGTCGAACAAGTCGGCCGAAATCGGTGGCTGGAGTTCCACGTTGCTTTGCCGATGATGTTTAAACGCCGGACGCGCGTGCAGCGGATAACGATACCGTATGTAGACACGTTTTCTACATAGAAAGCGAGCGAAGTCGAATAAGCGACATCGATTTTAAGTAACTGTAGACGGGTCGAAATCGTCAGTATCCTGGATGAATCTTCCCGATGTCGAAATTCATAGCTTCATGTCGAAAATGAATACTTCCTCTTCCGGATGTTTCTTCCTAATGTGAGCGTAGATCGGCGACGTTTGCTTGCTACGGAGGCCGCAGTATGGACATTGAAACCTCGGTTCGTGACCGCACTCGTAGTTCACGTGCCGATCTTTGTTCCTCTTCAATGTGAAACCGCGGCCACACTTTTGACACTGAAACGGTTTCTTCTCGGGCGCGTTTCTCGATCTCCTCTTTTTCACGGTTTTCCCCAATCCGAAATCACTACTCTCGATATTTTCCGCGCGGCTCATCGCGAATTGGTTCTGTCCGAACAGTCCGAACGGCAACGGTAGATAATGCAATCCTGAAACACGGAGACATAAATACTGAACAGCATACTCACTTCCGGCCGCTCGGGGCCGTATAACTTACGAACGTTCCGTACGAATGCGTCGCGACGCGGACCGGCGCAAAGCGAATCTAAAAAAATCTTCAAACTCGTTCGCTCGCCGGAAAAGAAAATCGCAAGCTTCCCCAACGGGGGAAAAATCGCACGGTCTCGCTGCAAACAAATATAAACGCGTCGCATTCCACGGAACCCGCGTTTTCACGCTACATTTCTCAGTCAGTCCGTGGAATAGGGTCGCTTTAAGCAAGTCACGTAGTTTTACGCAATCGCTGTAACGCAATGGTAAAAAAAATAATGAAATGCGATTGAGTCACGTTAGCGATGCATTTTACTCTTGAATTTCGTAAGAGTAACATACGCATGTAAATGTAACTACATACGAAACAAAAAAGAATCGTGGATAAGGAACGAACTTGACTCGGCAATTGATTAAAGGTGTTTTATTATGAGCTACAGGTCGGTCAATTAGCTTGGATCCTCTGAACTGTGAAGTAACTGTTGAGTCTTCGATCCCAAAACGTTTGTTCTAGTTGAGAATGACGGGTCTGTAGGTGACTGATCATATGGCATTTTCGATAGTNTGTATGGCGTTCAGCGTGTATCGATTCATCGTCGTCGGAGTATCAGGAGGGATGTGAACGAAAGCAGGAAGGAGGTCAAATAGGTTTCAAGCCTTCTAGATGCTGCTCGAGAACACGTTCTTGCCGGGATGATTCGTACGAATGTGCTGATAAAGATTGCCGCGTTGCTTTGTCCTGTGGGCGCAATAAGGACATTTGAATTGCGGCTCTTTGCCGCACTCGTGCCTAGTATGCCTGACCAACGTCGCCCGGTGTTGATATCCCTTGCCACAGGTCTCGCATCGATACGGGAACTCGACTCGCTTAGCCATCCAAAGCGTAGCCAGGTCCTTGATCAACGGCATCANTCTAGTTGAGAATGACGGGTCTGTAGGTGACTGATCATATGGCATTTTCGATAGTTTTTCATTGTACAGTGGGGACACACAAAACGGGGAACCTGTTTACACCGATTCCGTAAATGAGACAGCATCGAATTCTTCCATTTGTACAAATTCAGGCAACTGGGACATTCGTACATCCCATTGCGTCTGACAATCATGTACTCCTTGCCAGAACGGCCGTGAAACTTCTCGACTTCCGTCGCACCACTGCCATTCTCTGAAACAGATACAGAGAGAAAAATAATGTTATTAAAGAAGCGTGGGTGCCGCGCGAACCAGGAAAATTCACCCAGCTACAGATCTATGCAATGCACGGTCTTGAATCCGCGCCAAATCATCTTGGAAGGGTCAATTTTACAATCTGATGCGCACTGGAAAATGAAGAAACCGACGAATCGCGCGCACAATGAGAAAGAAAAGGAAGCGAAAAAATACCAGAGAAAGGAAATATGGGCTTGCCATTTGGCCCATATTTGACAATGATCTTTGGACCTGCAATTTTAATAGTGAAACATGACCATTATTCATGTTTCTGAAGCAAACGAAAGTCAGAAATAAATTTCACTATAAATAATCCAGCGAACAATCGTATACACAATTATAAAAATGTCATCCATTCAATTACATGTATATGTATATCATTAAACAGATTGAGATAATTAATAAATGTAATGTCGCGCGTTTCTTGGGAGAAAAACAAAGTAAAAAAGGAGAAAACATTTTCCCTATTCGTTTGCACTAATTTACGTTGGACAATAAATTATTAATGTAAGCAAAGTGAAATTTCCTCTGAAAAATTTGTGGACAGATGCAACCAGTCTGGTACCGCGATTCGTCGGCAACAAAACTTTGGTTTCGTACGCATCTGATTATAAAAATCGATCCTTTCGAGTGAATTTTGCGCGTAGACGTGTTTTGGCCGCGCAAACCCTACCCATTCGTGCGCGGCCGACGCTGCACAGCTCTGTAGCCGACCTCCAGATTCTTCGAAAAAATTTGTGAGGTACAAAAAGGAAATCAAGACTTGATGTACCCTTCACAAAAGGTGTTCGATGACAACATGTATAGAATCAAAATGGTTTTTAAAAAGAGAACGAAAGATCACAACAAGATCATCGATAATCACACACACATATGTATATACGATCACAAGGAACATTGAAGAAGATACTGACACATTCAAATAACATATTCGAATTTGTGCGTACCCATGCACCGTCTACATTTACGAAGACAAACGGATACCTGAAAGAGAGAAAACAAAAAATTGTAAAGAATTAGTGGCGAACAATTGCCAAACAGGAAACAACGAATATTGAGATCGATACGAAATCCAAATTCCAATTGACGGAAATGAAGATGAAACAAATTTGAAAAGAGAATCAAAATTAAATAATAAATAAGCGTCAGACCATGGGTGTCGTTGGTATCACTTGACTCCTTTTTATCCGTCTTTATTAAAAGGATGATACAATCGGGGGTAGGAAGCCAGTCGTTTCTCTATATCTCTAAGAAATCGTTTATTTTCTGTACAATGGCTATGAAAAGAAATATACAATATGAAGAAGATGCGGGTAAGCGATCCATGACATGGAAGGAACCGATCGGAAGTTCAATCGGAGTTTCATGTAAAGGTCGAACCAATCGTTATCTTTCTTTACGTGATCTCTTCGGTAGACCGTTGTCTATCGATCGAATTTGACACGAAATGACGATCGTTGATCAAAGTGTGGGAATCCTGGGAGGAAGGGTAACGAGCGAATCGTCGTAGGGAGGCATTCGACGACGGTAAACTCTGCTGCGTGTCCAGAGCGTAAATCGGTCGGTTGCCGTGGTTGCTCTTGATGTGAGAGTACACGTGCGACCTGTGTTTGCCGGTGTATTGACAGTGCGGACACTTGAAACGCGGTGCCTTACCACATTCGTATCTCAAATGCCTGTGTAGTCCACGGTACCATTTGTAGGTCTTCTGACACTGGGGACAGTCAAATCTACCACGGGAAGACTTCACTGCCGATTGCGAACTGACGCTGTACCGTTGTCGTCGCCAGTCCGGTGCCGCGACGGTCAGGTAAGGCAACGATGCGGACGGGTCGTACAACACTGGAAATTATACGGTAGTTGTTCTCGATAAGTGGTGATGACATAGTTAATATGTTAGGCTCGACGACACATATAAGAGCAGCCAGTAGGACGAGATTATCATGAAATCATCGACCGTATTTTCATTCGCACCGCTGACGAAGCGTGAGATATTGCCGATGAAAGTACTGTCAGTAATTTCAAAGTAATCTATGTTTGGAAGACACACAATCATAGTACAAGTCAGACTTAAACGAATCATTATTCCCTATGAAGACTCCACAATTTCAAACAGTAGTCCTGGATCGAAAAATGAACAAAAACAATATTCTCCGAAGTCCATCGGGCGTCTCGTCGAGCAAAAAAGATCTTCAANGCACCGCTGACGAAGCGTGAGATATTGCCGATGAAAGTACTGTCAGTAATTTCAAAGTAATCTATGTTTGGAAGACACACAATCATAGTACAAGTCAGACTTAAACGAATCATTATTCCCTATGAAGACTCCACAATTTCAAACAGTAGTCCTGGATCGAAAAATGAACAAAAACAATATTCTCCGAAGTCCATCGGGCGTCTCGTCGAGCAAAAAAGATCTTCAATTTCCCGGCGACCGTACCTGCAATCAAAATCGATAACGTGGTTAGTAACGTTTACTGAACATTATCTTTCTATCCCCTCGCTTTGCCGTAGCGAATATTACGAAGAGCGAACACGTAAACAAATGAAGAGACACGGAAGACTGAGATTAAAAACTTTATTAAGTCTATTCGAAAGAGTCACGCGTGGCGAATGTTCGATTCGACGAAAATTTATTTCTAGTAACAAATTTCAATTTGTTTCAATGGTCGGTTGACCAGCTGAAAAATCATCGAGTCGGACCCTGTTTAACACATCAACGGAAGTGTGCAGTATGTATATCTCGGTTAGAAAAGGAACGTCGAGAGCATATGGCAACGCATAGTTTTAGTAGAGTCGTTTGAAATAGAGTCTCATACCGGGGTGATACTTCCTAATGTGAGCGTAAATATTCTGCGAGAACTTGGAGGGTTTGTCGCAGTGCGGACACTGATATTTCGGTGCCATGCCGCACTCGTGGTTCAGGTGCCGGGTCATGTTTTTCTTTAAGGTGAATCCGCGATTGCAGCGTGGACAATAGTGACTCTTCTTCACGGAGTACTCTTTCCGCTGCTTCCTCTGGCAACCACCTGAAAGATTGAAGGAACGAGTTAACAGAAACGTACGCCGTTCAGATGCACCGTTCGATCCAGGAGCGTGTATGCGTGCATCATTCCGAGTCGTCGTACTTAACACACAAAAAGAAATAAAGAAATAGATAGATAAATAGAGAGTGATAGAGAGAGAAAAAGAAAAAGTGACGATGGCACAGTGAAGATCAGATCCAATCCGGTCAATTCTAGACCGGAGACGTTCAACGAGAATCCCCTCGACTCCATCGAGACTCGTAATCCTCGTTGATACGTCGATCGAGCAAAGCTGGCTGGTACGTGGGACAGAATACCGAAAGGGAAATGCGATCAAAGACTGATGCAGAACGACACATATATTTGAACACTAGCGAATATGTGAAAAACTTTTACATCTTACGTCTTTAATATCGTTTCTGTTTCAAGCGAATTAGAACAGGTTCCTTTGATTTTACCATCTATACCGTCGACATAAGTTATTCAGGCGTCCAAAAGTATCAGGTCTTACATATTATTTATTTGCTTCTGTTTCTGGCTGTGAGGCCGTTGTCGTTAGTAACTCGGAATATTGGTTCGGTACTATGAGACTATGATGGCTGATGGAGATAAGGATGAGACTGGGTAAACGTTTACGTTTAAAATATATCCCGAATGATCAGGATGCCACATGCAAATTTCTTTTCAGGAGTGCTGGCCTGAGTGGTCAGGAATCGGTATCGAGACCGGGAGAATCTCCGGGGATCAAGCCCGATACTGAACCACCTCGGTTCCTAGTTTTTATATGGATCTATTACGGGGACAGGCAGTAGAAAAGAGTTTGATGGCATGTGCCTTATATCCGGCATGCCTCGATCTAACGTGTCTGTAAATATTCGACGAACAGGAGGCTTTCATTTCGCAGTAGGGACACTGGTACCGGTGCCCCTGTCCGCAGAAGTATCGCAGGTGCCTGGTCATGGTAGTCTTCTGAGTGAAACGACATCCACAGTTTAGGCACTCGAATCTTTTGCGCTCATTCGGGTGATATTTATACCTATTCAAGAGGCATTTCATCTCCGGCGTATAGCTAACAAAGTCCCCATGGTTCCATTTGTCAAATTCTTCCCCGCGATAGTCACCTGAAAAAGTCAATACACGCGATGGTTAATCGGCGTCTAAACCACGGGCCCGCGTGGTTTCAAACCGTGCAATGGGTAACGCTGTTGGTAAAACGCGAGCATACGACAGAAAAGGAGAAAAAGGGGACAGGTTCAGGAACCGAAAGGGCAAGAAAATAAAAGTATAATAATAAATTGGAATAGAGAGTAACAGTAATTAGAATGGGAACCAATGGGTTACACGCAATACTCTATCTAAGTAATTGCGGTGGAGATATAGGAGCAGAACATAACAACGTTAATTAAATGCTCTCCGAGATTTTAATCATTAGTACGATACATGTCTTTTTAACGATAAAGTTCTTAAGTTAGGCGATGATTCATCGCGCGTTCCATTATTTGTTGTTGCTCAAAACAATTTATTGTAAATGACGTCCTTCCCGTTGTGAGTATGATTTATATGATATCTGATGCTGGACGTGTACTTATAACACTTGTAGCAATACGGACACTGCAACCGTGTACGATTTCCGCAGAGATAGCGGATGTGGTAATTGAGGTCTTTTCGTCTTTTAAACCTCTTTCCACATTGATTGCAGTCCAGATCGTTGTCGAAGAAAGAAGAACGTGGAATACGTTTCGCGCGACGCGTCTTGTTCCACTTCTGTCCGCACGCGTGCTTCATCACGTCCCTCGGTTCCAGAAAGGTCTTGCCGCACTGTAAACACTTCATCACGTTCGCCTTCCCGTGGGACTCCCGCGAGTCATGCCAGTCTGAGAATCAAAAAGCACAGAAACATGATATGTAGCGAAGCTCGAGTTTGGATCAAAACGAGATCGCAGTTCGGAATGACCGACGTCGATAGCCAGTATTTTCACGGACATGTTAGGAAATGAAAAAAGTTTAACCACTTTCCTTGAGAGAAACGAACATTTATAAATCTTACATAATTCTACCCACTTCGTAGGATCAGTAATCTTGAGATCAATGACGATCGCTTCGCTGATAACATTTTCGTCAACAAGGACACGCGTCGCTATTGTATTTCTATTGTTTCACCAACAATGTGAATTAACATGACCTGCACAGAACGTATAGGTATGAAAAAGAAACCAAGAAATGATTGTTAATTTCGAGGTAATGTCTTACCGGATTACGCTACGCTAAAAAGGTGAAACGATTACCAACAGTTTCGAGGTGAAAAAAGGACCATAGAATCCTGTGTCTTTATTATACGAGGTAAAGGAAGCATACCTGGGACGCATCCACACACACACACATACACTTGTGATTGCATACAAAACGTCTAGGCGAGATCATTTATCCCGTCCGCGTACATAACAATATTTTCTGCGCGAGGTATGCTAGTTACTTATTCGGAGGCTCGTAATGGAGGGTGAATAATCTAAGGAACCGAGACGTCGAACGGTGCGAACAATTTGCTCGACTATTCCGTGAATTGATCGTACACTGTTCGGACAACGCTCAGAACATTTTATTCACGCTAACTGGAAGCTTCGGATGCCACCGTCTGATATGCCTGTAAACGTTCGAGGACGAGTTGTCTTTCTTATGGCAATAAGGACACGCGTATTTGGGGATCTGGCCACACTTGTGTCTGATCAGGTCCCACATCCTCCGGAATCCAGCGTTGCACTTCGGACAGATGTAACTCGAGATCGCGGCTTGGGTCCTCATGTTTGGCCACATTATCCGCATATCTGAAAAGAATCAGGACGATTAGCTTAACGGCGATCGATTCGTTCCGTCGAGAACTATACGCAATCGTGGCCTCTATATCACGTGTATTTAAATACACGCGCACAGACGATGGGACCGCTCTAGCGTGCTCATAAATCATCGTGGTATCGATCAAAGATGACTACGACGGTCCTGTGCCCCACAAAGTCTGAAAACTCTTTAGAATTTGTCTCATGTCCGATCTCGACGCTACAGTGGTTCCACCCGTAACGTGCATTTAGTACATATATTTAGTTTCAATCCATTGGACGTTTCGTAATACACGCGTACCCGTGTAATTACTACAGATGCGGACTCAGACTGAAATACAAAGACCATGTGTGTCTTCGATATAAATTGGAAGCCACAATCTGTAGTATGCAACGGTCTCGGAGAAAGGTCCTGCAAAGTGTAACTAACAGCTATTAGTACACCCAAAACTGAACAATTACGACGATCAAAATTACGAATAACAAAACGCAAGATCAATCACTTTGCGTCTTCCACTTTGCACTAATTTCTCATAGGTCCCTCGTCTACTGAAACATAATTTCATTTCTGGCGCACTTAAGGGTCATACGAGTAAAAAGAATATATAAGACAGGAGGCGCCGATTGGAATACGAAAGATGCATCTCGGATTAGACGTCTGGTAATTTTATTGAGGTAAACGATACAGTCGTGTGCCAATTATCATTGGTAATGTGCAACAATTCTTGTACGCTCCTCTTTCTCCTTGCCGTTTTCTTTTTTACGGTAGGAACTGATGATTCGCGAATAATACCAAAATGTAACAATACGCGTTTACTCGTCTAGAGAATCTCGTATAGACAACGTTGACTTCGGTCCATTTTTAATCTCGCATCAGTCTCTAAAGCGTCGCGGGAAATGCGCATTGTTGTGAACGTCGATTAGCGCAAGACCTAGCGTTGTCGGTCATTGAAAAACGGAAACCGAAAGAAATTCGTAGGTACAAGTTTCTCGCGTTAAAACGACGATGATTCATTTCATCAATATCAAATCGGCGAGTTTATGATTGAAACCGAACGACGGTGGAATAACGTCGACTCAATTTCTGTGCACGATCACTGGCATTCCGTTGTGTCGAATCCTGACGTGCTTATAAATATTAGATGAACACTTGTCCCTCTTGTTGCAATAAGGACATTTGAATCTTGGCTCTTTCCCGCAGTCGTATTTCATATGAGTCTTCAGGGTTTTCTTGTACGTGTAGCCTGCGTTGCATCTAGGGCAATGGTAGGACATCCTTCCGGGCTGCCAGAAGGGATCGTTCTCGTGTTTAACCGCGTTCTCTAATGCCCTGTGCTCCATGTTTGCCCTGAACGCGGCCAAAACATCGGCGTCGTAAGGGGGCAGGAGCCGTCCTACGAACAAGAAAACAGAGCCGATGGTTAGCGGGGTGAAACGTCCGTTGCCGAAGAGTCGGAACCGAACGGGGTCTAGGACGAGGAGTGAAACAATAGAGAGTAACGAGCAACCGGCAGTAAAAATGAAAGGGGTTGGAAAAAGCGAGTTGGAAGGTCAGGATCGCGCGAGTCAACTCCTACTTAATCCTGCTGCGTTAGGTCTCAAGCAATTGCTAAGTCGAACAGAACCGAGCTTCGAGAAACGAGAACGGACGATAAGACGAGGGATGAGAGAACGAGTGTAGTCATCCTCGTGAGAACGGGAAGGCGTCTATTTCGTAATCTTGTACACAACTAGTTACGTCGTTCGCTCGGTGGTCGGTCAGTAAAGTTTTATCGCTTGGATCGCGCTGCCCGTGTGACACATCCTAACATGCCTGTACACGTTCGTGGACTTCCTGCACCGTTTATCACAATATGGACATTGATATCGAGGCTCCTTGCCGCACTCGTATCTGAAATGGGTCATCATGTTCGTCTTCCTAGTGAACGCATTCAAACATCTCGGACAGAAGTACTTCTTCTCGGCCCTCTGACCCCAACCCTTAACGAACTCTGAAAAATCAAACAGATAATGGACCGAGTCAGTAACTTTGATCACGATTCGGGCATGTTTTCAACATCCACAACTTCAATCATATTCTTCGGTACGTTTGAACGGCGATTTGGCGGCTACGTGACAAAAACACAACCATTAAACCTCGACAAATGATTTAACAACAGTTTCAATTAAAAAAAGGATGAATTTTATTTTGTATGGATGTAAAGGAGAATCGTTTCTTTACAGTGTCGATTGTAATTCTGAACGGAGAACATTGTCTTTGGTGAAAAGTAGCAGTGCGGGATACACTTTGTCCATCGTTCGCTGTGATCGCTCTTCTCCTCTCGGATGAGTCAGTGGAAGGAGAGCCGATGCGGCTTAAGCAGGGGTAACTGCTTATGGACCCTTCGCACGTGCTTGTAGATGTTCGAGCTATACTTCGATCCGTATTCGCAGTACGAACACACGAAACGAATGTCATACTCGTTGCAATGAGACCGGTAGTGTCGCATCATACCCCCTTTCGACAGGAACCTGAGAGTGCAACGAGGACAGTTGAACCAACCGTGTTGACTACCTGCAATCATGAATTCAGAATCAACGCTCGGGATTCTCCCTGATCGTAAATTTTTCTAAAAACGAACGAAAAACGACCAGTTCCTAAGGCCACCGGGAAGAAGATTTGTGGGACTTTTGCGTTGACGATCGATTTTGTATCTTGGGAGAGAACGTCGGGATACTTGCTCGGCCGTTTGCGTACATTTATATTATAGTGAATCGAACGAAAAAGCAGAAGCTTAGAGAAATTCGGGATATAGTAACACGATTCAGTCTGCGACATGTAACACAATAATGCCGAATTAAGTTTGACGTTCCATATTTTACTTTACCATCAGATGAATTGGTCAACTCTTTGAAATCGTTTATTCCGGCATTATTGTATAAAATAAATGGTAAAGTAAAGTGTAACCAGTGTTGTCCAAATTTTATTCGAACAACGAATAAAAATTAACATTTGTCATTCAGCTTATGCGACTCGATGCAACGAATGCGTATACCTCGTACATTCGTTAACTTTATTCGATGCCCGATTCGGGCTGTATCGTATATGGAAAGGAACGTGCTATCGAGGTATACTAATAAGCTTGAGAAACGAGTGCGTAAAAAACAAGTGTAGAACACATATATAAAAAAACATTGATTATTGCCCTTGCACAATTCCTTTCCTTCTTTCTCACATCGGTGAGCGAATGGTTTGTATTCTTAAATCACGCAAAATTCGCTTGGCACCCCGCGTAAAGATACTTGGTCTGTCGGAAGTATAAACTGCACGCAAACTTACGAAAATCGGCACGGGGAACATTACAACATATACAAACGTATTGTACAATAGACAGTTTATCGAACGATACAGAATCGGTGGCACAGAAAAGACACTTCGGACTTGGTTTACCGTTATCCAAAGTTTACCATAACAATGTTATTAATATTATAATATACAGTGGTAGGAATAATATTAACAACAATATCGCGTTCGATTCGAATTAAAATAGACCCTGGGATTACATTCATTTTACATCGTACGATGAACTTCGTATTATACAATTTACTACGTCTTATTTAATCGCTGTTGTCGTTCAACACTTTATCGAGGAAGTCTTGTCAGCTTATAAGTGGCGCGTATCAGCAAAATCATCAACTAAATTGAGGAAAAATATGATTTATAAATAATCTAACGCATTCAGCAAATATTTGTAGTATAGACACCCCTAGGTAACTATGCTCCCTTTGGTCGTATCATAATCATATACACCTCATATTCAGTCGTACTACTTCAAGTATTCTGACATTCTTCGTTTGAGCATCTGTCGTTCTAGAAACATACATTTCGTTCGTCCTAAAAATTCTGTCATCCTTACTTCTCTACTTTAGTACTGTTTTAAGAAAGCTTTCAGAATATACATGAATATATGTATAAAACACTATCGTCATTAATTAAAATCATAGGAGATTAACAAAGTAATTTATAATCATTAAATATTCATAAATCCGAAATTTGACTACGTGACTGAACTTGAATCCACTGTAAGTACAATACAACGTAAACGTAATACTCTGATTTGAATTAAATGAGATAGAGTCTACTCTGATGTGTCCAACGTATTTGTAAAGGCACGATATGACATGTCGCACTTATCATAATTGTCATAAATAAATAGGGTACAAAATAATTATCGTTGGCCAGTAAAATCGAGACCATGACAAAACGTTAAGTTATGGCATCATGCAGTGTACTAATTATGGTCGCGCGACAGGGAATTCGGGAAGACTCGCACTGCACAAAGCGTGTTTCGCGCTTAATCCGTGGTAAAGATATCTAAATAAGCGTAAAGACGGTATACTACTCGGTATAAATAGGAAACAATCGAGTCGTCGGTGTTGCCGATAGGTTCAGTAAAGCTTGACGAACCTCAACTCCATTTTTGGGTGTTTGGCCCTAATGTGCCTGTACACGGCTTGTGTATACTTGCTGCGCATATCGCAGTGCGGGCACTTGAAACGCGGCAGATCGACGCATTCGAGCCTGTAGTGACGGCTCATGCCGCCGGATGTGTGAAATGTACGGGCGCATCTTGGACACGGGAAACCGCGCCGGTTTAAGGTCGTCTGTAGCCTCAGCATGTGCCGAGAATTTCTAACGACACCGTGAAACCTTCCCAGGACAATCGGTCGGAACTCTGTAAGCAAAAAAAGAGACGAGGATGGACCGTTAGAGAGAGGCGGAAGCAAGTCGAGGTATCACCACTGAAACGGAGGTGTGTTCGCGGCACGTTCGGATCAACGCGACGTTCAACCGACCAACCAGGTATCTAACGCGTGGTAACTAAAGGCACGCGGTTCGAGAATAAAGTTCTGTCCAATTCCTCTATTCAATATTTCTATCGATGCGAGAACTTTACTGACGAACCGATGTAAGTGGCTACGAAAAAAAACCTAAACACTCCAATCGGAGTTCTGTGGTCCTTGACCAGGGAGAAAAGAGCTAACGCCGCGGCGCGTACCTCCCGAAGGAAACCTCCACACTTTCTCATTTATTAACACTAATACAATAGAAACAGGTAGCCATTCGTCGTCGTCATCGGCCCCGAAGGCAAGACGAGTCCTGCTCATCTCGATGATCTATGACCTGCTCGTCACCAGCTTCCTCGTCGCGGCTAGACGAAGACTTACTTGGCCTGATCTGAAATAAAATAGATCATATGGCTTGTTAATCGGATGAACGTTGACAAATCGATTACCTTCAAGAGGAAACTAGTCGAGTGCGTTGCAGAACTGTAATCGCGAGGAAAGAAACTGTACGCAATCAGCAAGCAACGTCGTGTTTGGCTGTTTTATTCAACCGAACGACGTGTTCCAGGGAGACGGATCGAGTAAGGAATAGTTCCAGCGGTACAGTATCTGTTTGTTTCACTTGTTAGGTGCGCGCACAAACTCATACAGCTCAATAGAGTTTAACGACCGTGACAAACTCCTTCGGGTGCATAGATCTGATGTGTTGGTAAATGTTGGATGTCTTCTTGCTGCACAACGAGCAATAGGGACACTTGTATCGCGGTGCCTTGCCGCATTCGTACCTAAAGTGGCTCAACATTGTGTCTCGCCTGCTGTAGCCATTGTTACAGTTCGGACAGTGAAATTTTCCAGTGAACGCGTTGTACAGCTTGTCCCATATACTCCGTGAGCGCGCGATGCGAGGATCGCCGTGTCTGTCACCTACAAAACATCGTACCAGGGTCAAGATTCTATCTCCCTGGGGAAAGGCTTTGTCAGGCGTCGCCGGTTATAAATCTGAGCTCAAACAGGAAGAACGCGGGAATACGGAACATGCAAAAAAGTGGAGTTACAGCAAGAAACAGTACCAACGCGAGCCGAAATTGTGAGTGATGTCCTTGTTACATTGCAATGGTTTGATCGTGAGATACGATCGGAGGTCTCGTTTATTCTTCGCTTTTTCTACAAATGGTTCTCTCGTCTCTTTATTCTCACAAGATCAGAGATCGTATAGCAATTTATTTGTACATGATATTGTACGTGTTAGTCGTCCGCAAGGCGGAGCTCGATGATTCGCGAGCAGCTAACAGAGCTAAACACCGTTAACAAAGTTCGTTAACCGCGACGCGTGCACACGCGATCCGTCTTCCAAGTTGCGTCTGGCCGCAGACGGACACAGGCCCTAGAACAACGTGTTACAGATGACCGGCTTGGAGGTGTGCTTGTGTCGTATGTGATCTTGAATGTTGAACTTTTTCTTGCTCAGTTTGCCGCAGTAGGGACACTCGAAGCGCGGCGGTTTACCGCAGTCATACTTGAAGTGGGCCGTCACCGCGCTCTTGGTAGTGTAACTTTTTCGGCAACGCGGACAAGGAAATCGGATCTTGCACTTTCTCGAGCTTTTCTTGTCCTCGATCCAGGGTAGCGGCAACATTTGTAGAAAGACTGAAAGCAGAAACGGAAGAGACAAGATTAGCTGGATTGCAATCAGACAGTCTCTTAACCGCCTGCACGGGCCGGGATTATGCGTGAAGTCCATCGGATACTGAACGCCACACATCCACCTCTTTTGTTTTTTTTTTTTTTTTTCTTTGGTGCTTATCCCCCTTGCAATTTGATGATACTCTACGTACATACGTATGTGTGCGCATTAAAGATATCCATACTTTAATTGGTGTAACTTTGATTACATGGTGAATGTTGGTGAGACAGAAAGATTATAGGTAGAGATGAGCGACACGGTTTCTATGGAGGTGGTGTCGGATTTTGTGATTTATTACTACAGGCTCACACACACGAGCGATGATCAGTTTCTTGCCGAGTTATGGTGGACAAACAAGTAAAGCGATTGCAGGCATCTCCAAGCTGTATAATACGAAAAAAAAAAATATTATTTGAAGTATTTGCGAAAGACGCAGATGTCTGAGCGAGAACCTTCGTACCGGTAAAATTACGTCGCGCATTGCGATCATAACTGAAGAAAGGGTACACAAGGAAAAAAAACTTGTCATCATCTTTTTATTGATTGCAGTTTATTATGAAAGTTGGAGAAGGAGAAATATACAGTCAGAAAACAAAGCGCGATAAATTCCATTATTTTTTAAAGACTAACATGAATTATCGCGTTTTGAAACCCGACTGTATATTGTTGCCACAGTACAATAAATGTCCTATGCAATTCCTTCTTAACTCCAATCGTTAAGGAATAAAATTACGGCTGTTCAATTAAGCCATCATATTGTTGTCTGTACGATTTTGTCAACCGCTAATTATTAGTATACATTTCGACATAGTGAACCTACTGTTATTTCGTATACCGTGTCGTTACATTCTCTGCTGTTCATAGTTAAGTACAACTACTTCGAGCTTCATTCCTGGATGCTTGACGCGTATATGCTTGTAAACGTTGTTGGATTGTTTGCTCCTCATTCCGCAATAGCAGCACTGAAATCTCGGCGGGCTGTTGCACTCGTACTTATAATGCCGTATCATGTTGTGCAAATGGCCATAGCTCTTGTGGCATTGTGGACAACTATACCTGATCAAAAGCATTATCGTAATATATATTATGTTGTTAAAGTTATAAATCTGTTGAGGATCGGATTTTCGACGAAAAATCATGAAACGCTCACATAAAAGTCCTAGTAATTATACGCGCAGTCGGGCAAATAGGCGAAGCCACATTTAATTACTGAACGAATTTTCTTGGATCATATTGAATCGTTCGAATTAAAATTTCTTTCATGGAACACATTTATTCAAAGACTCGTTCGATTAGCCAACTCTGATCGAGAGACTAACCTAATGCTATTAAGGGTACGTTTATACCAAAGATGCTTCGGTCTCGGTCTCGGTTTCGGTCGCTGTTTCTGAAGTTGTATGCACGTGTCTGTGTACCTCCGCGATCACACAGACGCGTGCAGACAACTTCAGAAACAGCGACCGAAACCGAGACCGAGACCGAAGCATCTTTGGTATAAAAGTACCCCTACTGTGTCTTTCTACTGGCTTCTACTGCTTTACCTTTCCGATGAACGATAATGGTGTTGGACTTCTTTATTCAGGTCCAGGCCATAAAAGTAGTTTGGCAGACCCGGGGTAAGCATCGACCCTGGAAGCACAAGCAGAGAGTATCGTGATGTAACGAATTTTCTCTACTCGTTATGTCTTCGTTGGTTTACACATATCGATCTGAATTTCGTAAATTTTTCATAAACGAAAAATGCAATGGACGTCTTGAATTAAAAGATATTCATAGAGCCATTCACGTAGCGAAACTAGTGTTGAAACATGTTTCGCAGTCGAAGTCACAGATCATCGGTGGCAATTGTTATAATATAATATATAAATGAATGCGACAAAAAGAAGACGGTCGTACATATGATATCGACAAAACGCTTTATTACACCCGAAATTTTCATTTCATTTCACTGAATTGTGAAAAAACGTCATATGAAAAAATAACTTGATTTCAAAGCGAATTCAATGGATTGTCATACGATCGTCTTATTCAATACTTCGATGTTTTGCTGCTTCAAATGTTTGTGCCTAATATGGCACTATAAATTCCACAGCTATACATATTTCCGAGCAATGGGACAGAAAAATTGTGATTCTTTCCCACAGCGATATTTCAAATGCTTGCTCAAGTACGACTTGCTGACGTAGGCAGACAATTCGGACACAGTGACCTTTTGTTTTTAGGACCTAGAAGCGGCAAAAGTGATCCTTCAAATTAAACGATGTTTTTTTTCGTTCACATGAAGTTCAAAAGACACAAGAGACGAGCGGGATAGATTACGGGGNAATGCTTGCTCAAGTACGACTTGCTGACGTAGGCAGACAATTCGGACACAGTGACCTTTTGTTTTTAGGACCTAGAAGCGGCAAAAGTGATCCTTCAAATTAAACGATGTTTTTTTTCGTTCACATGAAGTTCAAAAGACACAAGAGACGAGCGGGATAGATTACGGGGATTTATGCGAGATTTACAGACGCTTCCCTCTTAACAATACTTGAGGAACGTCGCAAGTAAGCAGAAGGAAATTTTGTCGACCATGTCGCAGCCAAGAATCCGTCCTTTAACTTTTTAATAATAATAATAATAATAATAATAATAATAATAATAATAATAATAATAATAATAATAATAATAATAATAATAATAATAATAATAATAATAATAATAATAATAATAATAATAATAATAATAATAATAATGATAATAATAATAATAACAACTTTATTAACGGAAAGAACCCTTTGTGTAAAACATAAATGGTAGTACATAAAACAATATTTTTACTCCTGTTCAAGACAGACACA
>SMSR01010009.1:26058-169216 GCA_019453355.1 Ceratina japonica
TAATAATAATAATAATAATAATAATAATAATAATAATAATAATAATAATAATAGTAATAATAATAATAATAATAATAATAATAATAATAATAATAATAATAATAATAATGATAATAATAATAATAATAACAACTTTATTAACGGAAAGAACCCTTTGTGTAAAACATAAATGGTAGTACATAAAACAATATTTTTACTCCTGTTCAAGACAGACACAGACTCATGTCTAAAAAATAATGAATCGCTCGTGGTCGATCGATTTAACATCACTCAAAGTTGTTACGTTACAATCGCATGAGGAGAACCGAGTGGATAATATGGAATGGAATGAAGAAAGCAAATACATACGACGATCTCACAACGTTATTCAAAATGGTAATATAAATTTTATTTTCAATGAGAAAAGTCGTGTACAAATTTCACTGCGCCGCGGATGCTCCCAAATCGATCACGTAATTGATCGACTCGTAATGTCTCCTCGTTATGTGCTTCTTTACATCTCCTTTAAGTTTGGAAACATACTTGCAATAAGGGCACTTAAAACGCGGCTGAAGTCCGCATTCGTATTTGAGATGTCTACACATATTGCGCTTCCATTTAAACAGTTTGCCGCATTTCGGGCAAACGGCGCTCTGGATTGTAAGCGAAGGTCTGCCCCTCGCCAATCCTTGATTCTGTCCATAGGCTGGCCACCAACTCTGTACGTATCCTGAAACAGACGAACATACCAAATTTTCTCGTAGTGATAAGTCGGTCGCTATACTGTGTCATTTTAATGATAGGTACGTAATACATGACACAAGTACACGGGAAACAACGAGATCTCTTCCTTCGTTCGTCAATCGCTTTATTCTTATCAAGGAATCATAAGTCATGAACATTCAGATCAAGAACATCGATATCTAATAGATTTTTGAAACTTAAATAGTTCGCTTCTGGTGAATGTGTCTAATGTGCCGGCACACGTTTCCCTTCCATTTGCCGCGATAATCGCAGTACGGACACTTGAAACGCGGCTCTTTGCCGCACTCATAATGCAAATGCCGACTTAATGTACACTTCCACACGAAAACGCTGGAACAATTGGGGCAGGGATACTTCTTGCCCGAGGTGGTGAACTCTACGCGTTGCTTCTTGTTGCAAGCATTCGTGTAATGTCGTGGATCTGAAAGCAGAATGAAGAAACTCTTGTGGTATTATCTGCGCTCGGCTCGTAATCAGTTCGAATTGTTAGTAGAGAAATGAGATAGATGAAGCCTATAGTTTCGATGATCCTCACGTGATCGAAGATTATTGTTCCGATCGAGCAACAGACAACTTGCAACATATATTGAGTCAGAACAGCAAAAAGTAAATTAATTATTCCTAACGGATCGTTCCTGTTTGTGACAGTAATAAAGCTCTTTGCATGCAATGCTGTGAGCAAACAGTAAATTTTTGTTGTCAACACTTTGAAAGGTGAGTCACTTGTCGTATACCTCGATTTCTTTATTGATCTCTATAGAACGCTAAATAATGAATATTTACAAATAGTAATGGCTCGAATCGAAATGCTGCATCCATCCTCATTCAAACCTTGTAGGCGTTTTTCTGAAAAATTGCATATATCAATGCTCGTTACGTTATCAGCTAATTAAGCAATCCTAACGCTCACTTTGGTAGAAAGTGAAGTATTGAACATTTTTAATTTAATTAAAAGTATGCAATCTAGTGATTACGAGTGTTTCGAATGTAAATAATCTTGGCATTTTTATTTCACGCTCGTAACTCTGACTAAACGACCGATTCTGAATCTGCTCGATGATAGATAAATGAAGGAGATATGCTTCCGCTACTGATCGCTGGTTTTAGTGTCGTTGAGCACACTAAGAATAAGTTAGATGTCAATAAAAAGGATTCAAGGATATTAATTTCTTTATCAAAAACCTCTCCAAGTGATAGAGGAAGTCAAGACGAAAAACATCGCTTTTGATTCATACCGATATCCCAATCGGTTCCGGAGATATAGACTTCTAAACTTTTAGGTGCAGCATTCGGCATTGACTGACACAGTGACCTAGTTACACGCATCAGCCAAGTGTCTAGACCTTGACTAGACCGGTTGGTGGAGATTAGGGCAGGTCCGTGAGTCGGTCACCGTGCGAGAAGGACAGCAATAGCGATGCCGGAAAAGTTATGCTCGTCTTCACACGACGATATCTCCAGAAGCAGAAGTCCGAAATAGATAAATCAACCGGTATTTTAAAGGATAGGCATTTCCGCTTCGAAGGTCGGAAGTGTTACCCGTTTATGGATATCTATTACAAAGTTATAGGCCTTCAAACTTTTACGGTTTTTAACCCTTNTACAAATGGTAATGGCTCGAATCGAAATGCTCCATCCATCCTCATTGAAACCTTGTAGGCGTTTTTCTGAAAAATTGCATATATCAATGCTCGTTACGTTATCAGCTAATTAAGCAATCCTAACGCTCACTTTGGTAGAAAGTGAAGTATTGAACATTTTTAATTTAATTAAAAGTATGCAATCTAGTGATTACGAGTGTTTCGAATGTAAATAATCTTGGCATTTTTATTTCACGCTCGTAACTCTGACTAAACGACCGATTCTGAATCTGCTCGATGATAGATAAATGAAGGAGATATGCTTCCGCTACTGATCGCTGGTTTTAGTGTCGTTGAGCACACTAAGAATAAGTTAGATGTCAATAAAAAGGATTCAAGGATATTAATTTCTTTATCAAAAACCTCTCCAAGTGATAGAGGAAGTCAAGACGAAAAACATCGCTTTTGATTCATACCGATATCCCAATCGGTTCCGGAGATATAGACTTCTAAACTTTTAGGTGCAGCATTCGGCATTGACTGACACAGTGACCTAGTTACACGCATCAGCCAAGTGTCTAGACCTTGACTAGACCGGTTGGTGGAGATTAGGGCAGGTCCGTGAGTCGGTCACCGTGCGAGAAGGACAGCAATAGCGATGCCGGAAAAGTTATGCTCGTCTTCACACGACGATATCTCCAGAAGCAGAAGTCCGAAATAGATAAATCAACCGGTATTTTAAAGGATAGGCATTTCCGCTTCGAAGGTCGGAAGTGTTACCCGTTTATGGATATCTATTACAAAGTTATAGGCCTTCAAACTTTTACGGTTTTTAACCCTTCGTTTATTGTGCCGGGTTCGAGGTTCGCGGTCGAATTCCTGATCTCGAGAGCGATAACGTACACAGTAAGGGGATGCAGGTATGTGAGATGTTTCGACTCTCGAAGAAGCGTGAGGAGGACCGCAAAAAATGTTACAGACTGAGTACGCTCTCCTGTACTCTCGCCAGTGGTAAGAAGACAAACAATAGTGCATTAAATTATTAATGCTTCAGTCGGTGACTGGCAAAATATTTTAGGCCATACCGACGTCTTAAGGATACCAAAGATATGGTCATAGCTAGTTTCAATTGGAGTAATTTTCGTAAAAAACCAAATATGTTAATCCACTATACAGTGTTCTATAGAGATCAGTGATTGTCTCATAAAACACGCTTACAATAACAGTATGTCGAATGTCACATTCGAAACTTTCATCAATTAATTATACATAGTCTGTAGAAGAGAATCGTTGGTGAACACATAATGCTCAGAATTAATAAATGCAAAATAGGAGAATGATTGAGCCTCGACGAAACCATGTGACAAGAACATCTGTTCTCCGTGAAGTTTTTATTGATAGACAGTCTTTCGTCGAATATACAAGAACAAAATACCAGTGGTCGAAATAAAAGAACAATAACAATCGCTTTCGTGTCGGAAATCTCAGTTTTGACCGATGTCGATACATCGTACGTCGCTCTCCCGATGTCTTCTACGCACGTGCCTGTAAACGACGGACGTGTATTTCGAACGGAAGTCGCAAATCGGACATTTGAAACGTGGATTCTGTCGGCATTCGTACCGCAGATGCCTGGACAAGGACCCGCGTTGCGTAAACGAGCTGCCACAAGCGTTTGGGCAGTAAAACTTAATGGCGGAGGATGATCGTCGTGCGGATGATCTGAACCTACCCCGAGGTGTGTAAACCCAACACGAGGCGTTGCCTGCAAAAAAAAGATTAATCACTGAACGCAAAGAGTACCGTTTGGGAAAACGAACTTTCATTAAAGGACGAACGTTTCCCCTAATTCACGTTATTTCGTCCTTATAAGAGAGAAAAAAACGAAATGGGTAGTAATGTTATGTTCTCATAGGACTGGAAACGGCAACAGGAATGAAATAAATGCGACGACCGACGAGATGTTGGTGAACTGAACGCTTTTTTCTTTTTATTTACAGTAATACACGGACGCATGTTGTCGATATCAAAGGCAGCTAAAGAAGATGTCAAAGTCATAAAAGAAAGGCTCAGAAATCAGTCACTATCAGTATCATTGTATTAAAATTAATTTGCGATGCGAGCGAGATAATCACATCGAACACAGCCTCCCGTTAAACGTGCCTCGCTTGCCTGCACATTTTCTGAACCCTTCGGCAAACGCGCGGCATGGACAAATGAGTGCTCATCAGTCTTAATAAGTTCGACTGAGTACACTGGACGATTCTTATGTCGCCGTCTCACGTGTGCGTAGGCGTTTCTTGGTATCTTGTATCGAAATTCGCAGTAGGGGCACTTGAATCGAGGTTCCTGGTCGCACTTCAACGAGTCTTCGTGGATGTAGGTGGGGTCACAATTCAAACAGGCGTACTTCTTCGCCATAGATTGCAAAAACACGTCGGGAAGATTCGATGTTTGGGCATTTCCAGTCGTTAACTTTTGGACATCGTTTCCTATACCGACGTTGAACCCGAATACAGTGGTCTGTACCTGGAACGAAATGGTTCTTGACTGATTGGTAATCTACGTGCACCATCATATGCTTTCTAACATCTTCGGGTTGGGTTCAACTCCCTTACGAAAAATCAAACAATTAGACCGCAGACTTTGTACAAGACACCAAACGGATCTCGTGCGGATTCACGACACGTAATTGGAACGATTTGTTAAAGACAAAGTCACTGTAGTACGAAACAGTATTCAGTATACTATAACCACCAAAGGGGGTTAATAGAACTAGGAAGGGCACACACATTGAAACAATTCCAGGAATTAAATGGTACAGAAGTTTAGGAGCGACTCCGCGTGGTTGCACGACGTCTTAATCCGAACGATTTATTTTATACAGCGATTATATTTTATATACAGTGTCTGGAAGATTTATTGCGGCGCATAATGAAGCTGTTGTACCGCGCGCATATCGAGGACGAAAACCGATTGGCCCGGATGCATCCTACGCACGTGGGACCTGACATTTGACGAGTGCCTCGTGCGATACTGGCAATACGGGCAATTGAATCTCGGCAATTGGCCGCACTGAAACTTCAGGTGATTGTACAGATTATTTCTACGCGTGAAAACGTTGCCGCACTTAGGACAAGAATAAGTCTCGGTTCGAACGTGATCGTAGCCGTAACGATGCTCGTCGAGGCAAAACGGACGAAATAGCGGGTGCAGACCTGCGAACAAAAAACGTTCCACATCACTCGCGGAGATATCGACGTGCGATGCTTCTTATTGTTATTTTTCGATCGGCGAACATCGATCATGAAATCCTGAGAACGTACACCCATTCGTACGTCCTCCTACGCGTCACCTGTATAAGTGGAGTTACATATATACAGGAAACTAATTTCGATTTCGGCTAAGCAAAAAGGGAGAAATATTGACAGAATGGCGGAGAAACAGAGACAGTGATAGCTTCGTGAACATTAGCTTTTTTTCCAAGCACAACAATGAAGAAGGAATAGTATTCTGAATAATGTGTATGTTCATTGGCAAATGGTAAATACATATTAAACTACAACTATAATAACTACCGCGATTCTATGCCCGTACAGCGATTTTATTTGCCATTTGTAAAATTTGTTTTATCAACCAAACTTATTCAACACTTCATCCTACACTTTGCCAGTGCACGGCTCGAACGGAGACCAGTGTGCGCACCCTGTTTGGCTATTTTCCACACGCATAGATGATCAGCACTTCATACATGTAATTCGGTAAGGATTGCTCGCTGAATAAATTTATTAAAAAACATCTTGTATACAAGTAAAACATCACAGTAACAAAATCCCACTGAACGTTACTCGCATTCAGTTTCGCAATCATCTTCATGTAACACATAAAGATAATGCAAAAAGAAAGCAAGAAAAACAATCTACTACATTATTTTTCAATTACGTCAACATCATAACGTCACGTCAACACATAAAATTCCGATACGTGTAAACCAGCGTTCCTCTCACCCCTCGGCTTTACATACGTCGATGGCGTAAACGTTGTTCCCAGGATGCTTTCTGCGCACGTGGGCACGCACGTTCGACACGTGCTTCGTCCTGTAAACGCAATAGGGGCAGTTGAATCGTGGCAACTGACCGCACTCAAACTTGGAATGATAGTAGAGATTGTTCTTATGACTGAAGACGCTGGGGCACGTCGGACACGGGTACTTTTGCTTGGCACATGGATTCAGTTGCTGATTACTTGCACGTCTCTTGACGAACGCTGACACACTAGCCGTGATACGTGATAGGAAATAGTCTGAAACAGAAACGATACAGGATCACGTTAAACATCTCGTCCTCCTTTAAACGCGTACGTTCCAGCTAGAGCTGTTATTTTCCGAATGTGAATGAATACGTGCATATCAAAAGTCTTCAGAAAGTATTTAAATACTCGACATACACGTATGTATATTAACTTGTTCTCGCTCATCGCGTAAGTTCACGGAACCAGTAGGAAGCATACCTTCCAAGCATTGTCGACGATAATAATCAGCTGCTGTGGAAGGAGGACAAAGGGGTATCATGCATATCTTCCATAGACCCAATGAAGTCGAAGAAAGTCGTTCCGACGTTTCGTATATTTAACGAAAAAATGCAATCGATATCACACATACAGAGCTTGAAAAAATTAAAATTCGCGATACTGAAGAGTGTACGCGTTAATTTTCACATTGGGCATTGATCTGTATCGTTCTTGCAGATGACGACCAGCAGAACGTTGAATCTTCAGGCGTTGGACTGAGCATTCGAGACTGTGTGTTCTTCTCAGGGAAGAACGTACCCACCTTACAGCAGATACAATTTCAAGCGGCGTGCTGCTGCAACTGACAAAGATCGACGGTGTAGACGTCCCTTCCCGGATGACGCTTGCGAACGTGTCTTCGGGCGTTCGAGATGTGTCTAGCGCGGTAAGTACAGTAAGGACATGTGAACCGGGGCTTCTGGCCGCACTCGTACTTCTGATGATAGCTCAGCCCGCCTTTTCTACTAAACACGCTGTTGCAATTGCCGCACGGGAATTTCCGGACGAGCATTCTCGAGCCATCCGAGTGCGGGACGGCTGACAGGGCCGATCGTTGATGAAAGATGAAGTTCTGCGAGTGCATCGACTCGCTGCTGGCGTACGTGCAGTAATTGAAGCCTGAAACAGAAACAAGAACACAGACACGGCTGTCAGACTTGTTCGTACTGTTTGATAATCCCTGCGTGCACAGAGAGAGGCGCTAGAGGGAAATAACAACGAGGGCTGATGTCAAACCTTCTTCGGTTGCCGATCTATCCCAAACACCATCTAAGTACTGAATCTTCCGTGATGAAAAGGAAAGAATGAAAGAAGTAGGTCACGCTCCAAAATTTATTGGACCTGCATTCCGCAAGGTTCTTCAGGATTCCGACTCTTCCACATCGAGAAGGATGAAATAAAAAGAGATCGTCGCTCCGGTGATCGTAGTTTAATGTTTTATTGATATACGAAAGTATTACGTCATAGGTATGGACCTTTTTAATGAGAAAATATCTAGCGCGAGAAGGAAAAGTTGTACACGTCAGGAAACGTCGTCGAATTATGTTGCATTATGTTTTAAGTGTAGGTACTGACACGTGGCCTAAGTAATATTATGCATTCAATTATTGTGTAAATGTAACGGCGCATGTAAGAGTTAAATGGGTCGATCGATTTATCCAGACTTGATATTATCCGCGCGAAAGAGGTTCCGCGATAGATCGATCACGTTGACCACGTATCCATAGTGCTTCCTACGTATATGAGCGCGTATATTAGACGATTTTTTCGATGTGTAGTCACAGTAAGGGCAACCGAACCTCGGCAGCTGGCCGCACTCAAACTTTAAATGTGAATACAAATTGTTCTTCCGGTTGAAACTGCTGGTGCATCTCGGACAAGCGAAACGGGCCTTGCTCGGGTCTTGGAATTCCGCCTGCTGCGGTATCGCGTTCCCTGGTATCTTGAAACCACCCAGATGTTCCAGATCTGCAAGAAAATGTTTGGAACTCGTCAGAGTCCGAGCTCGAACAGCGAACGCGTTTCCATTACTAAAATTCTTGAATCGAAATCGATTTTCAGGACGCTGGGAAAGGAATATTTGATGACGTGGTATTGGAAATGACAATGCGTATACGAAAAAGAAAGGTATCGTATATAATACGTATCTGTTTTCCTTTCCCTACCTCGGTATGCGACATGAAAAGGAAACTTTATTTTCTTTATATACAGAATGGTAATCAATCCGATCCATGTAAAAAAAATGTCATTTACAAAAAAATATTCAAAAATCGACCGTCGTTCAAAAAACTAAATTTCGTGGATTAATTTACGCCAGAGAACCCGTTTGAATGTCAATTACGTAAACATCGTTACCCAAATGCATAGATCGAATGTGTGCGCGAACGTTGGACGTTTTCTTCGAGCGGTAAAAGCAATAAGGACAATTGAACCTCGGCGATTGACCACACTCGTACTTAAGATGCCTTTGGAGATTGTGCTTCCGATTGTAGACGCTGTTACAAGTGGGACAGGGGTAGCCGACATTGCTACCGCTTTCCGACGCGTAGAACGTCGACGTCGTAAAATTTCGCACATCCAGCGGACATTCGAAGGAAAACCTGCTGTCTGCAAACAAGAGAAGGCATTGCGGAATTACCTGGCTTACAGCTAGGTCCTAACGGTCAGAAAGATAGATATCAGAAATGGTATCCGTTTAAGAAAAGTTTGAACAGTAAACAGTGGCGGATCCAGGAGCCCTTGGGGAGCGGCAGTACATACATAGGAGGAAAGTACATAATTATACCTTAGACTGTAAAAGTACATGAATACATGTGCACATTTCTTTAAGATTCCTAAATCTGCTTATAATTTATATTGCAATATCCCTATTTGATACTACCGTTTAAATATTTAAATTCACTATAATTATGTGTATTCTAAGAAAACTTCCATGCACTATAAAACACTCGTTAAGCACATAAATCATGAGCAATTCAACAGATATACATTGAAGGTGTATTAAGTAGGTAAAGAAAGTTTTACAGTATGTGAAATAATATTTTCATATATTTTCTTGTTATTGAGGAAGGCGATCGCCCCTATTCCCTACGGATCCACCACTGCTAGTAAAGATGCAGTTAAAAGAAGGGAAACGAATGAGTTCTTCCAATGTTAAAACAGTCTCTTTATTTGCAAACAGTACGTCGATCACATGGACGATACATAGAAATTCCGCTCCCTCTTAATTCTCTTTTTTATATATTTGCGACTTACATTCGGCAAATCGCGTACTGTGAACAAGTCCGTTCGGAGACCCTCCGGTCTTAGCGTACTTCGATGTTCCAAGAGAGATAAAAATAAATATACTCGTTACTGACTCAAGGTAGGTAAAAATAAATATACTTGTAAAAATAAAGTATACTTGTTCGTAATCAATATGCGTCCCTTACACTTGTCCTACGAGATAACGACGGAACCTGAAAACGAATGATACCGTATCAGAAGAATTCTCGTCATCGTTTGTATCGATAGGATGCTTCGACAGAATTGAAGAGCTCTTCAGAGTTTCGAGCGGCCGTCCGTTCAATTGGCCAAGTTCGACGGCATCGTACAAATGTCCTGAACGTAAACCGCGTTGCCCAAGTGTTTTCGACGTATGTGCTTCTGCACATTGGAAGTCTTCTTGGACAATAGATCGCAATAGGGACACTTGAAACGCGGTGGCAGACCGCACTCGTATCTTAGGTGCGTCAGAAGGCTTCGTTTCTGGCCAAAACTGCTCGAGCATTTGTTGCAAGGATATCTTGTGGCGTTCTGCAGCATACCAGTGTCTACTCTGCCGCGATGTGCCGTATTCAACACTATTTTTGGTGTAGAATATACTTCGAACCCTGGAAAAATTCAGTAACCGGTCAGTGGATGTGTACAATGAATTATGCACGAGAAGCGTTTTGCTGTTTAAAGAAAATTAGGACAAAGAAACACGTTCGATACTTCGCTCAAGTGAAGCCCGTATATGGTTAATATTTTCTATCATAGCATCCAAAAAGTCATTCCTGTGACGCAATAAACGATACCGAACGCGTCGCGTTCAATTTTTCGCAGACGAAGAAGTAGGAACAGACACATCAATACAATAATGATTGATACAATAAAAATCGTGCCATTCGTAGGTAAAGATGTGAGAAAATAAAAAGTAAATTTGAACGAAAATAAGTGAATTGGCTGGTTGGGATACGGCGGATATTTCCGGAAGGTGCTTTATTCACAGTAGAACAAGACAGATTGCGTATCGACGACAGTTGGCATATAGTTTGAACAATAATTATAAAAATTATTTAGTGGATTTGATTTATCTTTATCATTATTAGTATCGTCAATAATGAAACGGTTTCTCAAATGAAATCATGCTTTAATAAATGTATATGGATGAATATTTTATAATGTATATAAATAAACTAACAGCCTATCACGGCTTCGCCCGCATTACCAATTTCTCGAATTAATCATTAATTTATTTAACCATCTTTGATCAAAATCAGGACAATGTATTAAGTATGTAATAGAAATTTGGACGTTTGTGAAGATACACGTCACCTCTCTATTCACTTAGGATGGTAGTATCGAAAATTAATCTTTACATTTTGTAACCTTTTAAAATAGAAATAAAATAAAATATATATCAAATATTCTAATAGAAATTAACAGATTCATAAAAATACATTTCACCCCTTTTTATTCCGTGGAGGTGGAATTTTAGGAAACGTTCTTACAAAAACCAAGTCGCTAACGTATGGAACTTGAAAGATATTGAGTATTTTGTGAATACACATTTTACTTCCTCTCATCACTTTAAATTCGGATAAAATCCTGAAATTGATTTTTAGGGATTTGTATGAGTAACATTTTAAAACAAAAACCAGATCTATAACTCATAAAGCTTCAAAAATATTAAGAAATCCACAAAAATGAATTAACCTCTTCTCATCCCCTAGGGGGTTGATCGTGGAAAAATCCTATTTCAGTGCGCCCCTACATCATAAGAAGCATGCCCCCCAAATGTGAAGATCCTAGTTCGAGCAGAGCGTTGACGAGTGAGCGAGCGTATCGAACATCTTTTATAGGTAGAGATGTCGAGATATGTATGAGTAAAAACGTCGTCTCCTTGATGATAGTTGCTGCTGTTTCTTCGTCGATTATATTCGTCTCCGATACTAATAACGAACTCTAGACAACTGCTTGTACAAGTCGATGATCTGTAACTTCTCGTCCTTGTGCATTCGTCGCACGTGAACGTACATATTCGAAGAGAACTTCGCCTTCTTGGTGCAGTAAGGGCACTGATACCGCGGCTCTTTGCCACACTGAAAATGACAGTGGGTTTTCATGTCGGACAGCCTAGTATAACCGCTGTTACATCGCGGGCAATAAAACTTTTTTTTCGGCACGGAATTTTGCACGGTGTAACTGTCGGGCCAATGGTTCCTGGAAACAGAAGGTATCGGCTCGGCTATGTAGAGAAAAGATTCATCCTTTTGGGAGATCTTCTCCGGATCTCTGCCAGGCTGATAAGCTTCGGCCGGCAGCATATCGCCTCGGCCGTACGACGAGTGCAACCGCCCGTATACCGGATCTAGAAAAAGAATCGAATTTTTGTTGCCAGTTAATGAAAGCAGGGCCAAACGAACTGACACATTGCAGATAAATACATTTTCACCCATGCTTCGATCATTATCTAAGCTTGTGCACGCGTGTGTGCACGTAACGTCTTTCAACTACACATTTCGTTTCTAATCGAACAAGCAAAATCAATTTTGCTTCCATCTGTAACGAAATAAAGAACGCGTTGCTTGTATTGTATGTCTTGACTGATAAAAGAAGAAACGGAGATCGATAGAGAATGTATTTATTTCTTAAAATTGGGAACTTTGTGCGCGAATCAATTATATGTGTAATTACCGATTCACGAGACCTTCCAAGGTTCGTGAAATAACCATGATAAAATTTTTAATCGATCAAGTTACGGTGACAACTGTTTTCAACTGGATAATCGAGTAATAGTGATAGTGGAATTTGTACAGAGGTTGAAATCAGTTCAATTACGTACATAATAATAAAAGTAGTTTATTCAAATAGTATTAAGCTCTAAAACAATATTAAACATTTTAAAGGTTTAATCGTGAGATTTCCTTTCCTCGTTTTCTGGAGATATCGTCAGAAAAACATCAGTCACTTTAAAACAAAATTTACAAAAGGGAATAAGAAACGTTTAGCAATAACAATACAGATTGAGTATCCCTCTTTTTAATGAATTATCTTAACCGAATACCTTCGGTTGAAGAAGTTGGAAACAATATAAACATCGAAAACAGAAAATCGAATAATGATGAAAATTAGAGAACTGGCCCAAAATTATTTAAAAACTTCCACAGGTGACAAACAAATGAATTAAGAAAAATGAGGAGGGAGGAAGGAGCAGACTCCTTACAATTTCGATGCCGCTCGTACGTTTTTTATATGTATATACGGATTATGGGTACATGCATTATCTTAACAACAATTACAATCGCCGATCGCTTCTATGCCTTAAATTTGATCCGCAATATACTAGATGCGAAGAACAGTACGAGGTCTCTTTTTTCAAACCTTCAGAGAATACATATGTAATATTACTTGAACTATAACGATTCTGATTCATTCTTTATCTCAAGTTATCGAGGCAGATGCTTAGTCAAAGTCTAAAATATTATTCGACCGAAGTATTCCACATTATTTTAAATTGCACCAAGAACATTTCTCAACCATGTTGAATCGCTTGAATCAAGGATTATTGAACGAAAACTCATTGCAGAAGACTCATTAAAGGGGAAATGTAACAGAACATTTGTCAGAATTATTTTCGTTATGTACACTGATTAACGCGTGCGAATTGCAAGGAGCTCGTTGACGATGTTTTCGTAAGCTGCTACTATGAAGAAAAGTCTTCCCGCAGACTGGACATTTCTGCGTTCTACCACAATCGTGTCTAATATGGAAAATTAAGTGCGACTGTTTCGAGTAACAGGCGCCACACTGGCTGCAGGAAAACGGCCGGCACTTCTGTAACTGATGACATTTTGATCTAGGATTCCAATAGCAGAACGTCTTCTGATGGCTCCTCAAGTGACCGGAAAGAGTGAAACCCTTGCCGCAGTATTTGCAATTATACTTTCTCTTAGAGTCATCCCCTCGAATCGAGTCCATGAAAAGCTCTGCAACATTATTAACGTTCGATCAGTTGTACCTCATTCCCTTCAATGTGTCTGAGTACATTCCTTCGAATAAATCACTTTTAGACAGAACTGTCTACGATTGTCATCGTCGATACTGTCCTTTTTAACTAACGTATTTTCCATACATATATAACAGTTCACAAAAGTTCGTGAATAGTGACCATAAAAAACCTTTTACAGGTATAATGTATCATAAATGTTATGCGTTTAACACCTTTTTTTTTACTTCCTTTTGCAATATAATGAATAGACTGACGATATCTGTGCACATTTATACAGTGAAATCACAATAACAAACCGCTGTATGATACATATGATCCATAAAAGTATTTTATGAGGAACGTTCAAACACATGTGTGAATTCACATCGTTGAATCTTCGTTCTCGAAGGTATCATTGCACGATAATCAGATAAGTAACGTAGCAAAGTCCTAAAATAATTTGAAACAGCAACTAGTACACGTGACGTAAAAATGCTGATAGGCTGGCAGTGAAAAGATAGGAATAAAGAAAGGTTTATCCACTGTTTTTTTATTTACGTATGTATACATTTGTAAAAATATTTGTAATAGTAAAAAAATGCTTATACATGGCATCTTGTGAAAGTTGTTGTAGTACTAAACCGAATATTAAAAATTGACTTAATTAACTAATAACTTGATCTTAGGATATATCTTAACTTAATTTGAATACTGTATTAAGTGCTTGTTAGGAACATAACAAATAGCACTTAGAACACTTAGTGTTATCGAAATATTATTCTCTAAAAATATGTTAAAAACATTCGTTTGGTATAAGGTATTTTATTTCACGGTTTTTTTTAAATTTACGTAAGTTTTTTTTAGTTTTTTTTTCACAATAATACTCTTTTCCACAATTGTTCGGTTTTCGGAAAAGAATATTATTGTGAAATAAAATAATGAGACGAAATGTTTTATAAATAAGTAAGCATTATTAACTTACTTACGAAGTGATTAAAATCAATTTAAGAAAACGAGAAGTTGTCGCTACAGAAATTTTATTAGATAATGGAACGTAAGAAAAAAACTAGAACTCTTTTTATCAAAACATAATTATTTCTGTTTTCAATCGCACGATGTAATATCGTTTATTAGTCGCTGTCGCTATCTATTATTATATCAGTTACAGAGTTGCCGATTACATTAGTGTTATTTTTGCGATTCGATTTTCGTACGATGTTCAACTCAGATTTAACTCTACATCGTTTCCTATGACGGCAATAACTAGCAAGATATGTAAAGCGTTCATTGCAATATTCACAAAAATACTCCTTTCCACAATCGTTCGCTTTGTGCGACGTCAGTGTTCTAAGATTTACAAACTGAGAATTACAACCATCGCACGTGTAATGGTACTTTATATTTTTCCTCGATTTTTGCGTTGCCGATGTTTGTTTCGCTTGTGGTTGTGTATATGTTCGTTTGTACTGCTTCGGATTCACCCACTCTTCCTTCGCTGGAACAAAATAAAGATACGACCATTTATAATTTAACTGCCAGCAATGTGCCTCACGATAACAAAACACATTCAACAAAATCTTTTGAACCGGATTCTAATTGTAGCACGAATAACGTCACGTGATCATAATTATTAGGGACTCTCCAGGGAGGGACTGGAGACCTAAGTGATGGTTTTTGATTGGCTGCGAGAAAGTTCGTCTAAACCCAAACCAGGGGTAAAGCGAAAGTGTAAATATACTACAACTTTACGCCAGGATTCATTATACAAAACACGTGAAATAATTATTTATAAAAAAAATGTAGCATTATTTTTCTATTATCGACATTCTTATCCTTAAAAAAGCGTTCGACATCTTGATTTTTATTTCACTGACGTATTGACAGTGTACATAGTTTACGTTCACCTTTTAATTTTGACATTTCGCGTTTTGAATATGCAACTTCCGGTTTAGGCCCATTTTTTAGTGCGTGTCTCTCCCCGGAGGATTTCTAGTAATTATGATCGGTTAATGTTTCAACGATACATCTCCATTAACTACATCCCTTCTCTGACGTCTTACGACATCATGCGTGTTAAAAATGTAAAATGTGCATGCAAGTATGTATTAAAGAAAAATAATATTCAGAACATTCAAGGACGTCCCCCCACTCTTCTTTTCAGTGATTAAAAAATAAATCTTTGAAATTTTATATTTTTTATAACGCTATTTTTTAAATTTCACTTGTCCACCCGAAAATTAAAAATGATCAGTGAATCGACTGTGAACATAAGTCATTCAGCGACACTAGTACGCATGTTTGAAATTCGCAATTTATGTGAAAAATGCCGAGAATCCTATAACAACATAAAAAATAGGAAAAGGGAATAAAATAATGTGAAAAGAGTAATTTGTTGTATAATAAATTAGACAAGAATTTGATAAACGATAAGAAACAAATAAAACGCAATATAATAAAAAAAACTTTAATGTTAATTTTCATTTACAATAAAAGAATCTCGTTTCTCTGCGTACACGTTACCATCTTCCTGTAAAACTTGTTCTTGCAGATAGAGATGGCTTCTTGATTTCGCATCGTTCATTCTTTGTTGATGAAAGAAGAAAAATCCACGAAACAAGCTTTAATCAAGATGTCCCTTCAAATGAATACTAGTAGTTGCAGAGTTGTTTGTAGAGAAGAGTTGTATTGATATTCTTCTACGTTAAAATCTGGTGACGAATCTCCGTGTATAGCTTCTTGTATTTTTTCGCTTGAACTGTTTCTGTGATAAATAAATTTAATTAATCGCTATATTCAAGCTTCCTGGCTCAACAGATAAGCAATAACCCTTTATATATCTATAAATTTCTGTTTTTATTCATTTTAACATAATATAGTATACAATTCTGTATTTTACTTTGTTCATTTCGGTATATAGTCTTCTCTAAGACTGCTGATAAAACCAAAAAGGTAGTTATTCTTATTACGTGAAATTTGAACGAAGAAAACGATAACCAGCTTATTTTTGTAAAAAATTTTTGTAGAACAACTTCCTATTTGATTCCATCTCAGCTGACCACGAGAGAAAATATTCTACTTTTTGCAAGACTTCTTTTTATTTACGTTCCATAACAATTTGTAAAGTCCGAAGAGCAACTGACGATTCAACAATAACGATAACGATATATATCTATATATATATATATGTCTTTAACTCTCCATATCTCGCTCTATAAATTGATATTTAAAATTTACTAAATAACTTAGTACATCACGAAAAATATCTTTCTTTGCATAGACCACGTCGGAACTAAAATAACATTTCGCAAATGTAACATTGACAACTCAGTGTATACACCCCAGTACTTCCATAATCTGCTTCCCTTGAACGAGTAGCTAAAGTTTCGTTCGTATGTATGCGTTGTTTAAAAAATAACTGCGTACACACACGTGGTGTATTTACACAGTATAATATTAACGTCGGCCGTCAAAAATTAACAATTGTTTCATCACTTGTATCATCCGATTAACTTATTACGCGACGTTTAAAATCGAATTTTATTTCACGTTTGCGAGACATAATCTAAAATGGACCCAGTATGTGCACCCACATATACACGCAATCTCATGATCTTGTGTCGCTATAATATAACTTACTGTACATATATTACTCTGTTAATCTAACATGAAAGATAGGAATATTATTTATTTGGCATTCGTAATCAAATTATTTGGCAGTTCGAAACATGCTTGCGCGCATGTGACAACTCGTTTTAATTGGTATACCCTAGACAATATTTTTTGTTACGATTAAAGATCAATTTTTCTGGTAATCATCGCAATATTGTATATGTTCGCGACTGCAAAAAATATACAGTAATATAAATTAGGAACAAGTCAAGAGTGCTGACGCAGTAAATATGCGTCTAACTCGCTGTAATCACTCAGGCGATCCCAAGAGATTCATTTCGGATACACGCAGCATAGAAAGTGTCGTTAAATTTATCTCTAATGAATTAACGCCACTTTTTACGCATAATTATCATTATAGATACTAACCGATTTTTACGTGTTCGGTGATATCACACGAATTTACAATTGTTCTACGCGTAACGAGAATTACCAGCTCGATTAGTAATTTAACGCGTACAATTCATTTGACTAAACATTCTTTATGTTACTAACAAGAATTGACTTTTTTGTACATACGATTGAAAATCCTATCACAAAAGTTTCCTTTGGCATTCCTTTGGATAGCGACAGGCAAGGCCCCAAGATCGTAGTAATCACGAAGAAGGTATGCGCGACGTTATGCGCTAAATCAATGAGAAAATCCGGGGCGGCACAGATAGCATTCCGGAAGAGAGGAAAACAAAGATATTAAAGAATAATCTATGGGATACTTACGCGCATAAGCCGCATTAATATATATAATCCTTTAGCTGAGTTCTAATTATTTACGCGAACTCATGTAACAAAGGGGTCGAATAAATTAAAAGAAAAATAATAATAGAAACTCCAACGTCGTATAGAACATTATAGAAAAGAGGGTCTACAAAACGGTAACAAATAATAATAAAAACTAGCTATTTAGTGACCGATCCACCGTGTATATTTAGGATGTGTTGCTTTAGGTGATCCGGTCGACAGAAGTACTTTCCGCAGAGGGTGCACGTAAAAGTGTATCTGGACCCGNTTATTTCACGTTTGCGAGACATAATCTAAAATGGACCCAGTATGTGCACCCACATATACACGCAATCTCATGATCTTGTGTCGCTATAATATAACTTACTGTACATATATTACTCTGTTAATCTAACATGAAAGATAGGAATATTATTTATTTGGCATTCGTAATCAAATTATTTGGCAGTTCGAAACATGCTTGCGCGCATGTGACAACTCGTTTTAATTGGTATACCCTAGACAATATTTTTTGTTACGATTAAAGATCAATTTTTCTGGTAATCATCGCAATATTGTATATGTTCGCGACTGCAAAAAATATACAGTAATATAAATTAGGAACAAGTTAAGAGTGCTGACGCAGTAAATATGCGTCTAACTCGCTGTAATCACTCAAGCGATCCCAAGAGATTCATTTCGGATACACGCAGCATAGAAAGTGTCATTAAATTTATCTCTAATGAATTAACGCCACTTTTTACGCATAATTATCATTATAGATACTAACCGATTTTTACGTGTTCGGTGATATCACACGAATTTACAATTGTTCTACGCGTAACGAGAATTACCAGCTCGATTAGTAATTTAACGCGTACAATTCATTTGACTAAACATTCTTTATGTTACTAACAAGAATTGACTTTTTTGTACATACGATTGAAAATCCTATCACAAAAGTTTCCTTTGGCATTCCTTTGGATAGCGACAGGCAAGGCCCCAAGATCGTAGTAATCACGAAGAAGGTATGCGCGACGTTATGCGCTAAATCAATGAGAAAATCCGGGGCGGCACAGATAGCATTCCGGAAGAGAGGAAAACAAAGATATTAAAGAATAATCTATGGGATACTTACGCGCATAAGCCGCATTAATATATATAATCCTTTAGCTGAGTTCTAATTATTTACGCGAACTCATGTAACAAAGGGGTCGAATAAATTAAAAGAAAAATAATAATAGAAACTCCAACGTCGTATAGAACATTATAGAAAAGAGGGTCTACAAAACGGTAACAAATAATAATAAAAACTAGCTATTTAGTGACCGATCCACCGTGTATATTTAGGATGTGTTGCTTTAGGTGATCCGGTCGACAGAAGTACTTTCCGCAGAGGGTGCACGTAAAAGTGTATCTGGACCCGAGTCTTCCGCACTCGTACCTGGAGTGTCGCGTCAGAGAAGACCGTGACCTATATCCACGTCCACACATGACACACCGAAATTTCAGCTCGCTGGCAGAGACACCCTCCATCATGGGGCTCGCTGTAAGCATACACGGAGGCTTTTTACATATGGGTCGGTTTCCTTTTTTCATTCTTCGGGACAATCGAGCACGAATTTTCACCCTGCGCGGTTTCTACATTTTCTCTTCTCTTCTCACGCTCTCTTTTGCACATTTTCTCTTCCTTTCTCCCTCCCCTCGTGAAACGAATCTCATTTTTACCGTTGAACAAATCCATTACCACAATGGTACCGCGTAAAACAGACAACAATAGTATTTCGAAGCAGATTTCGTCTTGAGACAACGATGGGAAGAGGAAAGCTCGAGCTAAGCATGTGGACAATTGTATACGGTCAAGGCTTAAGCTCGCTCTAAAAAGAAAACTGCGCGTAACGAAAGATCTTTCTCGCGAATTCCATCAAACGATCATGTTTTAATCATTGTGGCCAAGCAAATACAAATGAAAATAAGAGCAGAGACACTAGAGTAGAGTATTTGAAAATTCGAATAAGTACGAAGCAAGTGTCATCCTCTATTATTTTTAAACATTAATCACGTATAAATCCAAAGTAAATTACTAACTATAGTGAAAGAGCAATTTTAAGTAGAAAAAACGGACAACAGTTGGAAGAGAAATTAGCTTTCTTCGACATGTATAAACTAGAACAAAGGAAGTCCCCATGAAAATTGATGTAGTCGCAACGATATTTAATATGCGCAGTCTTCTTCACTTTAAGCCGTTTGTTATTTACATGCTGCTCTAAAATGACTTGCTTTTATTAGTGTTTCCATTTTTACACCCGTAATATATCATTAATTGAACCCAACGTAAAAAATGCCTCCTTGTATAATTTCCACCCAACACACGCCCATGACACACGAATTTTAAACCGAAAACAGTTTCCTGTCAAAACTGCTTCTCGCTGGAAATACTCGCGACAGTTTCGTCTCATGACGATTGGTATTAATTAATTTCCGCATTATATATTAATGATTATGAAGCTCAAGTTCTCGGCAAACCATGAATCAGCATGCATTACAAAGTATCGGATACCATCGTACGTTCCTTCAAGATATTCCATTAATTAAATGTAACATAGTCTATGTCCAAAAATATTTTTATTAGAGATCGCGAGCAAAATACTTAGGTGACGGTACAGAGCTATTCCTTTTAGGAAAGTGAATTGATATTGATTTTAATTTTCTCTCCGTTAAGTTTATTCTTGTTGTACTCTTTTTAGTTATGCAATAGTTTGGAGATCTCAATTCTATATGCAAATAAGATATATTAATTAAACAAAATACCTGTTTGCAGAATTTTCTTCACATCGCCATACATCGACTACATGCTAATTGTTCTCTAATTTAAAAAGGAAATTGCAGGACACTTGAGAAATCCACGAAGAGTCGACTGCCCTCGAAGATTCGTAAAACGAGAACCCACCTGGTACAGTTTGAAAAACGATGTTTTGCAAAGTCCGTTGCACAGGTAGTGGATTCGCAGTCCGTGTCCAAGCAGAAATTACATTTGTCGATATCGCACGCTTCTTTAGTGCAATGAACACGTAACGTAACATTTCAGAGGAAAATGTAATTCGTGCGTAAATTATTTAGAGAATGGAAGCTAATTATTTTATATACACGTGTACGTCAGATAGAGAGAGAGAGAGAGAAATAGAAACTCTTTTCGCAGAAAATTCTTCACTATTATACACACAAAGACATCCACTAAATTCCTTCTGATCATAATAGAACCGTTAAATAGATACAAAGAATTTTGAATAAAACTAGGATTGAAGTACTTGACGATTTAAATTGACATGAAGGATAATTTTTATTTAATTTGTATAATTGTTCGGGTCTAGAAATGTTCTTCAGAATTCGATATAAGCATGTACTTCATACATTGCCTCACGGTAATATCTATAATTAGAGAAGGACAGGACAAGAATGGGAAATGATGATAAAGATGAGACAAGTTTTGTTAAAATTAATTTATTCCACTTCTCTGCTTATGCTCCATCCCACTGGACGACAGCTGGAATATGTGCAATTGAAGAATGTAACCGTCCAGAATCCTAGTTCCTCGCAATCGACAAAATAGTTCCTCGTAATTCGATCAAAACTCAATCTCTCCATTCAAAATTCAGATTCAATATAGCCTACACACGCTCACAAATTTGCATGTATCATCTCATTCATCGCCAATGTAGCCCAATTTAAAGAATCGAGAATAACGAAAATTATACTAACATCTAAATTAACTTTTCTATGCTACACTGTTATTCTCTTACTATTATATGAAACTGATGATTTTCCAATAGAATTCATGAAAATACGATAAAGATTACGAAGTACAGTGACATAATTATAGCTGAATTTTGTACAATGAATGAAAAATCTCCTAACAAAGCAGGTAATCGGAAGATATGTCTGTTTTAACACAATTTTGCAACATATTGCCATTTATTAAATAACGATGCTTCATCGTGATTAGCTTATAGAATTATTTTACAATTAGTGCGCCGATTGTTTTCTAAAGATCGTATACGTAACAATTTTGAATTTTGATTCTTTCCGCGAGAGAGACAATACAAATACGATCGCTTTTTTTCTTATTTATGTGCTCAAGAAATTTTGAAAAGTAACTAACATCTCACTTATGAGTAGCATCGACGAAACTTGTCGCTATCAGGTACCGTCAGCGAGGATGTCTGATTTCTCGCTTGATCGGTATTTATTTATTTATATCGAAATGCTTATGGCTGGCTGCGGACGTTCATGTGAACTAACGACTTATTCAAAATTTTTCAAGACACAGAACTACGCAGGGACTTGTTGCACTTTGTGCTTTTTTTATAAATTCATAAACGCCCGTAGTAAAAAAAAAAGCAATTTACAGTTCTCTTCAACCCACAAGAATAAATAATCGAAGAACATAAGAATTTAAAGAAAAGGCAGAATACGCGAGACACTTGATAAGACGGTGTAATTGACTTTTCTACCATTTCCGATCATGACGAAAACATATGAAACACGAAACGGAAGGCATACTCTACAGATCATGATTTTCTCCTTTCAGAGTGTTAGACAATTGCGAACGAGAAATCGATGTTCATTACATGGAAACCCCTGGGGCCAAAATCTCGTATCGGTGATGGATGGCTCCTTCCGATGTATCCGCATCAGGTCCAGGTGCAGCGAACGATGACAACTAGCACCGCAGCTGAATATCTGATGCCTATCCAAGAAGTACTGGACGATAACGTCGACTGCATCATGAGCAACAATAGCCAAGAATAGATTTCTGAAACACCATCATCCTCGCACAAGCACGCGAGCACTCGTGCACCCCCTACCCTCTTGTCTAATTATCAATTCTGGTCAATGTATTTAGCGAAAAGTGTACATTTATCGTCGTAGTTAGTATATTCGCCAATCCGTATTTTTGCAATTCGTTGCTAAACCGATAATGATCGCTGCGCAGCAAACATTATCGGAGGAACAACGATTGTGCAATACGCATCAATACGTCAATACGTACTTCGTCCAGTCCAGTTATTTTCTAGTCGCAAAACGTCGAATGTCTTGTACATATATGATGCTCGCAGACGAAACCCTATTCGAGGAATATTGGTACTGAATATCTAATGATATCTTGATAGTGTATGATTAATAAAATTGGAATAGATATTTCAATGTGTGTTCAAAACGGCAGCGATACCTCTGCGATACCCGCAACAAGGGATTCCCATCGTATTGAACATCAAATCTCTAAAGAATCACGTGTGAACTTTTCAATAAGTTATAATTGATGCTGAACTTATTGCAAGTTTCAACGCATTCCTCAATTATATCTATATTCACGTTTTGAAACGAACGACTAATAATTATCAATTATAATCAGAATTGAGAAGTATTCTTATGTTCTCGATTTATATCTAAACTATTAATTGATTGATCAATTTCTGTAGGAAGAAAAAAATCATGAGAAATGAAAGCTCAATCAGTCGATCTCACATTATTTGACGTCTTATAATGTAGAGTTCCAGATTGAACATGCATCCGACTCTTGACTTTTTTCTATTCTATCGAAATTTAACATGTAACTAATCTTGTCATCAACTACGAAAGCCATCTTTCTTAAAAACAAAGTAGAACCCCAGACTGAGAAGGTACAGATGTGGAAGGACGTTAAAATTTCATAAATACATTTTTACCATGTGATCACTTTGTTGTAATAAAATAAGTATTTCTGTGGATCACATTTTCTGATTTTTACAGGAGGAAAACGTATGAATGTACATAACAATGGTCAGAGAAAGAAAAGAAGACAAATTAGAAGATCGTAAAACTATATCCTGCAATTACCAAAACTACAAGAAAACCACGTGAATAATTTTATGAGAATGAATACAGTAGATTTGTGATGTATACTTTCAGAATAAACACCGTAAAATAATTATGCAAATTTAAAAAATTGCCAGCTTAAATATTCTAAGGATTTTGTGCATACCAAAGTAAAAATGATTGCTTTAGTTTTATACATAATCGATGACTGAGAGAAGTGCATATACTTCTAATCAAAAACAGTCAGTGAATCAGATGAATGAAAGACAATCAATTTTACAGATGGCATTACCACACTAAATACATAAAATTGAAGGCAATCTTGCGTGACGATACAACACGCCAGATTAAATACTTATCCTGTTTTACCCTTTACCGAATATCGCTCCAAATGATGAAACATGTTTAACAAAACATGTGCACATCTTGTTCACTTTTTAATCATCTCACTGAACACTAAACTTGACGAAACTCGAAACTTCTTCGAAAATGTTCGAAAGTAAAATTACTCTTCCAAACATAAAATCGCGACATTTGATAAGTAAACAGCAGAAAATAAAAGTTATACAAGTATCTGCTACAGTAGTCTATAAAAAATAATTCCATAAAAATTACTGATGTAATACCATTATCGATAAAATTTGTTAACGACATATTGTTCAATAATGTAGAATATATAAAATAACCAATCGTATGTATGAATAAACCTGTAAAGATCATTAGATATAAACATATAATTATGACTGAGTACAATAAATAATTTGGAATTTTATTAATCAATAAACATCGCATAGAAACATGAATAAAAATATAGTAAAATGTACAAAATATGAATGTGTATAAAATATGTATATACCGTGTATGTGTGTTTGTATAGAAACATTGCATTTTATATAATAAATGAAAAACAATATTTTATATAATACTACAGTTAGAAACTACCTTAATACTAGAAATAAATAATTTACTCATACCACCTTCATGATACTCACTCTTCTTGCATCCCAGTAATCTTGATGTACTTTTTCGTAGAATTCGATATGAAGACAAAAAAAATTTTTCTTCTATTGTTTTACAACAGAAAGATATCAAATCGATATCTTTCTATCCTCTCCCTATTTCACTGATTGCTGTATCACTAGTTGAAAACAAAGAAATAAAAAGGAGTTTAAATCTTCATAAGTAAAATCAGCTCTAGTCATGTTTCAACTCGTAAAAAACTTCAAAATGCAAGTTTTTATGGAGTAGTAACTAACTGAACTTCTTGTTATGCATAAAACCGGACACGAATGTTCACCTGAAAGTTTCCAAGACCTGTAAAATTTTAACAATGTAACGAAGGTCAAAAAGAAGTAGAATAGGAGAAGTAAGGAACAGGACGGAACTTTTGTCACTTATATTAAATTTCAAACCTGTAAAGAAACTTCTCACATAAATAAGTCTATCAATTAATATCATAAAATGAATACAAATTTGCATAATAAAAGAATATTGTTGAAGCAACCGTGAAACTGTATATACACACAATTTCAAATCGGAAACATCAGAACATCATAAAAATCGGTATATGGTATATAATCAAATAATTTACATGTCACATATATATATATATTATTTTTAGATTATATATATATATATATATATATATATGTTCCAATTCCAATTAAGTCTGCGTCATTACTGAGTTAAAAAAATCATATGGTTCCTTACCATTAACTAAATTAATAAGTTAATTTCTTCTTAATATCCCATATGTACAAAGACAAATACAAATATATCGAGTGCAATACAAAGGCTGTCATCACGAAATAAAAAGTGTTATAGCCTTGAAAATTAACTTTACCATCTTTTACCATCCCATACGTTACCATCTGGTCCTCTTCGTCTTCGTTCTTCTTTTACAAGTTCCATTTCCAAAATTAGACACTAGTATGGCACACAACGAAATACGAATCGCTCAAATAAAAACGATTCGCTTAAAGTTCGCCATACATGAAATTAATCTTGCGCATTCGTTTCCGCGTCTAATAAATTACGTAAAAATCATTTATTAGCTCGGAACGAAATGCGAAATATGGAATCTTATTGACGTACATGCAAAAAAATGTTTTCGTAGCAAAATGCAAACGAAAACACAATTCAATTGATAGAATGTGCATAAATTTGTTTGGCGACCTGGTGTCACTAGTATGAATGCATGACTAGTGACGTACAAATGATGGATAGTCATACTGGGCATTTGTGTTAATAAATCACAAAGGCGCAAAATCACTGGTAACGAGTTCGTACAAAATGTACATCCTGGCACTTCCTCTTGTCTCTTCTTCTGCGATATCACAGTTATCAATACTGGAACGAACGTTCTTAATTATCTCAATCGAGAAATAGCTCGATCGCGATTAGAGAACGTCTCACTTTTTCTATTCCCCTCTTCTTTTATAATTCGATCAATCTCTTCCAACATATCCTAAACACTAGGAACATAAAATGACAGCAACAAAGTACATAGTTAAATGATATGGGATAGTATAACGAGATTCGATTGCGATATAGTACAATACCACTGAACAGTATTAATAATTTTATACAAATGTGATCCCATTACGCAATTTAGATATATGATAACAGTACATATATCGAGTGAAAAACATTGTGTAGTAGATGTTTGTACGTTATCAGTGTACGTATGTGTGTGCGTGGATGCTGCGCGCATACCCGCACGTGTACCTGATACACATTTACACGTACATATGCATACACGTTCATATATTCACATAAATATACACAGGTAAATGCGCGTTATGCGAATCGTACAATAAACGCACACGCACTACGTACACGTAAAGTATTCAATTTATATCAGGTTAATCAAATACTTAATGTTTTTATGCGTTACGAACAAAGAAGCAAGTTATATACACATGGGTTAGTTAAAATGTAATAGAACGTGTGCAAGCGCGTACGCCTCGTATCGCATGTCACAGAAATGTAAGAAGAAAATGTATTTGCAAACTGAGGGACCCACCACCAGCACCATGTAGATACGCGTACGCAAATATGTATTATTACTGCATCCGTGAAAAATACGCGATCATGATCGGCAGACAAATCATATGGTATGTATGTATTCTTTTCTATGTGACGAGAACGCATCGCGCTCGCTCACCTCCGCTCAGAGTTAAAGAATCGTAATTACACTACCGAAGGAAGCGTTGCATGCAAGGCGAATTACTCAAAAAATGGCACAACGCAATGGATTGAGAACTATCGAGTGTACGCATACACGGATGGACAAAGAAAAAGTACGTTGATAACACACATCGTATATGTATGTATGCTCAAGTGTATATATATAAATATATATAGATATATGTATATAGATATAAATATATATATATATATATACATATGTATATACACAAGGGCATATATACATATGCATGTACGTATGTATGTTCGCGCGTACATGTGCTGTTGCTTATGCATAGACACATGTACGCACGCTCTCGATACGCGTGGAAAAGATTGACACGCGTGAGGCGCGCGTGCATACGAGAAACCGCGCGAACCTCGACGAGCGTGTGTCAGCTTTTAATGCGGACGCGTGTCACGACTACAAATGGGTGCTCTCATTTTCTTTAGGATACGAGGGTTAAGTATTCCGGTTTCAGTGGCATGTATGAACGCGATAGTTCAGTTTTGCCCAAAGAAAGCTGAGCTGGAACACGCGCGTGAACGTTTTTTTGAATTACAGTTGAGAATTAACGAAAGAGATACTCATCATTCGGGCAGTCATGAACGCGCGCTCACTTCTACCCTTTTCCACCGGAATACAGTTTTGTTTCCACAACAACATTTACAGGAAAAACCTACGCACTGTAAATAACGTGGCGCAATGCCGTATCTAAGTATTGCTTCGCCTACGCCCGCGACCATTGCCGACAACGACGGGCGAACAGCGTTTCTGATTAATGTTAATACCAGAATGCCGAAATACGTAACGGACGAAAAATGCACGTTCGAACAGACGTTAAACAAAACATTTCAAATTAAATGATAGTACTGTGTGATTAGATTAAACTCGAACGCAACGATATGGAGACATAAGAAACACGTCCCGTGCCGCTGCACGTTTGCACTATCTTGTTCTGTTATCAGTTTGCGTTGTCGGTACAACATATTTTCTTAATATCTTACTTTTACATAGTACACATGTTTCTGAATTCTACACTTTCGCTATTTCTTTCTTCGCCTCTTTCTCTCACACCATTCAGCGAATCTTCTCCTACACATCAACTTGTTCCTAGTAATATCTCAAATTTCATATTTGAGAAAACTAAATAAATTTATTCCAGTACATTCATTTCTATGATTAATAACAGAACGAACAGAGAAACATTTGACCAGATCACGGAAAATCGCTAACTGTTTTCTAAATGTAGACTATCTGCCACTACGAATGAATACAGATATAACGCCATAAGTAACTCATTCGTTATTCGTCTTGGCGATTAACTACGTGGAAATGTACTCTCTTTGTAATTTCGATTAAGTAGAGTTTCATAGTGCCCGAACAAAAATTTGTTTAACCGCGATCTACAACCCGCGCAGCACGGAACGTGTCGAAAGTCTAAACACTTACGCGTAATCGAAACTACCTCTCTTTTCTNTATTTTCTTAATATCTTACTTTTACATAGTACACACGTTTCTGAATTCTACACTTTCGCTATTTCTTTCTTCGCCTCTTTCTCTCACACCATTCAGAGAATCTTGTCCTACACATCAACTTGTTCCTAGTAATATCTCAAATTTCATATTTGAGAAAACTAAATTTATTCCAGTACATTCATTTCTATGATTAATAAAAGAACGAACAGAGAAACATTTGACCAGATCACGGAAAATCGCTAACTGTTTTCTAAATGTAGACTATCTGCCACTACGAATGAATACAGATATAACGCCATAAGTAACTCATTCGTTATTCGTCTTGGCGATTAACTACGTGGAAATGTACTCTCTTTGTAATTTCGATTAAGTAGAGTTTCATAGTGCCCGAACAAAAATTTGTTTAACCGCGATCTACAACCCGCGCAGCACGGAACGTGTCGAAAGTCTAAACACTTACGCGTAATCGAAACTACCTCTCTTTTCTTAAATTTTTGACCGAGCAATTAATTCAAGGTAACAAGTCTCTGACGACAAAAACAACGACCATCCCCATCAATGCGAGCGCTTATGAGATACTTACTTCCTTATTCAATAATTTATTTAAATCGTCTTCTGTTTCACACGTAATCGTCCAAGTGGGAGTGTAGAAGCGATAATTCGAAATCGAATAAAAATCGGACTATGAAATAAGTTTTACGGGTTTAAATCAAGAACTAGCATTGACAGAGAGGTCGGTCCTCTCTCTCCAAAATTACCTTGTTTCCCACGTTGGATCACCCTTCTTGGGCGATCGTTTATATCTCGATCTAACAAAGAAGAGGAATCTGTTCGCGATTTAATTCTCTCCTCTTCAATTTCATATTCCATTTCATAAAAAACGTTATCGCGAACTGAAACGCTCGAAAATCTTTCCGAAAACCTCTCGTGTGTATATACATTTATATTTAATTTCATCCCGAAGTGATTTGTTACGAAAAAATCATTTAACAAACAATATTTTATTACTTCGCGACATATATTCGTTTTAGTGCTTCTCGATATCGTACGTGCCCTACCAGTTTTAAGTCGCATCTGCCAACGACAGCTGCACAGTTGCAACAGCAGATGCATCGAACGGCAGCTGTACAATTCCTCTCTTTCTCTTCTACATTTTTATTCTTATTTCATTTTTCTTTATTTTCCTCGTTTCTTTCTATTCTCGTAAAACTATCAAGTCGAGGACTTTTATGACTATCGAACGCATCGTTCTAACTTATTACTTTCAGCATTTTGTTTCTCGTAATACGCATGATTCAGAATAGATACAACTGATTAGAAAAGTTTCATCGCGTCTTCAATTACGAATGTTTCACGATTCTATACTTCTGATGAAAGTTTATCGAGCTCAAGGCTGACTAGTGTCTCCGTGGGAACAGACACGTTGATTCCTACGAAGCTTGAATTTACGTTAGCCTTTTGTATCGTGTACGACAAGGTAACCTACTTCAACAACTATAATCTATTTCTACTGCTCGGAAACGGAATTAAACGAAAATATATAAATGATATATATCATTTTTTATCTTTTCATCAAACGGACCGTCATACTAGGAAATTTCATTCAGGCTCCTAAATTCATAATACGTTCCTTCCTTGTTCTATTGAATATCATTTCGCTGTCTCACGTACAAAAAAGAAACTAGTATGACTGATATGAAAATACGACAAGATATAACGAAGGATATATGCGGAGACTATTTTTTTTCTTATTACGCGCATAATATGAAAGAAGCGCGGAGTCTCGGGTTTCCTTTGGTCGCAACCGAGAGCTGCACTGCACGGTCGATTTTACCTTGCAGGGGAGAGAGAGGGTTTGCAATATCGCGTTGCGAGGCCAACGCTAAAGAACAGCCGCAAAACTAAGACGGAAGAAAATTATACGAGCATAGTCGCAGATTTATTGCCACTGTATTTTAATACTACTGACCGACAAAAATAACAAATTTATTGACAAAGTGATAACGGGTATAAAATAGAAATAAAACGAGTAGCGTATCCTGCGTCAACCTCGTAACGTGGTACCGCGATGAAAAATAAAAAAGAAGATAGACAGAGATAAGGAACTTGGAAATTAACAAGAAACTACATGCTCCGTTTAGAAAATAAAAAAGCTCTTTCAGAGACCGTGCTACTCTTGAACGTATCGGCTTCTAAGTTGAACCACGTTATTCGACAGTGAAACGAAAATGTCCTGTCACGCCCGCGCAATAGGCACCTTTCGCAATTAAACGCCTACTAAATCTTAATTTATTATTTTTTGCACTTACATATTACTTCGCAATGAAAATAGCTACTAGACATATTCGCAAACCGTTTGTCGCCCTATCATCCAATTGATGCTCGATATTGCTTTTGTCTTTTCACTGCATTTCCTTAAACGCTGTGCAGTTTATTGTAACTAAATATTAAAGAGTGTTGCGCCAAATACGAGTGCCCATTGTTATGGCGTGCAGAAACGAATGACAAATGATATGGGTGAGCCTACCTTGTGAATCACGATGGGCCGGAACGGCCTCCTGCGCTGCGAGAAGCACTTCGTCTGTAGTTCCCAAAGCTCCTACGGAACCCACGACTCCGCCAGTATTACTTCTGTCGCCGGTTACGTGCCATGAACCGATACCTGCTTAAGGATAAAAAATAATCGTGCTCATAAAATGTTTCCCCGTAATAAAATGAAGAACACTTCATAATATGTAACATTTCTACTAGAAAAATTAATACTGAATAAATAGCCGCGATAATCGAATACTATTCACGACAAAGAATCAACAAAGCTCTAGGAAGGACAATACTTTATTACGTTTAATGTGTACTCTCATTAAAACGAGAGAAGACAAAATTCTTCGGACATTGCAACTATCCGAAGTAGTAAAATACAGGGTATAGACAATAACAGAAACATTCTCTCACATTTTTTTACAAAACAACGTGTACCTGGCAGTATTGCGTATGTCATAGATTAACACGAGACACCGTTATCGCCAAATTCCTATAACCCCCGTTATATTTTCGCGAAAATCAAAATTGGCAGATAACACGAAACATCTTATGCTCCTATTAAATATCCACCATCATTGCACACACAGGCTCACACATACGAAAGGACATACGTTGAATTCTTAGCGTATCTCGAATATATTTTACCTAATTAAATAGCTACGATAACACTTAGAACAAAGAAGTAATACTGATAAGTTTCCAAACTACTTCACAGTCTGATGTTTTGTACACCGTTCGTCTCTCAGTGATGGTGACTTCATATAAACTTTAATGACTAGATTCGTAACAGAGTTAACACGGCTACAAAATGTATGAAACAATTAACAACTTTTAAATATACTACTTAAATATTACGGATACCTTGAGTATCGTCACAACAAAGCTAATTTCCTGAGTATTACGTAGAAACATTAGTAAGGAAGAAAGTTCTTAACACTGTAAAATTGCAAATGAATTAATAAGAAATAACATAGTCGCGCGTACATTGGTAATACTAAGTACGAGGTCATCTCTAACAAATACGACCAGTGTATAAATAAATAATCCTTCCAAAGGGAAATAAAACGTCAATCGCGCGAAAATCGGTGCGTAAGAATGTAAAAAAAATAAAAAAATAAAAAAAAAAAACAGAGCAGAATGGGAAGGAATCTATCATTCAATGGCACATCACTGTTTGCTTTCAAATCCCGATAATATCGAACATCATTACATGAACTATATTTATATTTAAAAAGCGTACACCACACTAAGGCTGTCTAGGCTGGATCAGGTTACTAGGTTGTTGTCTCCATCTCCTTCGGACGACGTTTAATTTTTTCAAATAGAACTGCAGGGTTGAACGATTAATGCCATACATCTCTGAAGCCTGAGTGGTGCTAACCCCCTGTTGTAATATTGCATCCAGGGACATTTTAACCGAGTCTAAACTATACTTTCTGCCCTGTTTCTTTTCCAGCGATTTAAGCAACGCGCCTACGTCAACGTCTGGGCGAGGCCGCCTCATGTTCGGCCCTTTATTACATTCGAGGAAATGGGTCGCCCAGAGGGCACCGCCACCACCACCCAAATTCCCTCTCGACCGAGACCGCGCTCCCGCCCCCCCACCTGCAACGAGGAAACCCAATCTAATGTCGGCCGATCATTACACGACCCGTTTAACATTTAATAAACAAAAAACGAAACGCGGAACGTGATTAGAACTTTCAACTGATTGTCATTGAACGAATCCCTTCCTCGAATTAATACACATTTCAAATTCCTACAGCGTTCAGCGCAAGATAGATCTCCTATTTCCTTCTCCATAACGGGGATATTTGCTTTTAAAAAGACAGAAAGCTGTGCTTTGACTCAAAGTTTCTTTAGATTAAAGTTGTGTTACTGTGTTTAAAGAGAGAAATGCATGACATGACTGGATTTCTCCTTTAAATTCGCACGGAATACCACGCAAGCACCATGATCTGATCTAGCCGTACACATGATCAACAGTAATAAAAAATTCTCAACTCACGTACACAAAATTTGAAATCGACTGGCATAAATAAATACACTAAGTACCCTGTATTTTGCTACCACGTTACGTACAAAGAATAGATCAAACAAAATTTAAAGGTAAAATAAGTTCTGTTAACTTACCCGGATGTTGAGATGGGTCATGTGATGGCCCAGCTCTGTTGTTATCCTGCTCCATTTCTGTTAAGTCGTTCATATCATCATCTAACGTTAGGTCTTCAACGCCTTCTTCCGCATCTTCTAAATATTCGGATTTGGGCTCAATTAGGCTATCGTTCGGTTCTGGTTTTTCCAACGCCAGCTAAAAAAGAAAATTACTTTGTGAAAAGACCTGGCAATCTCTCATTTACACGCTATAAGATAATGTTATTTTAATCGAATATGATATTGATTTCATATAAATTATTTGTATCGCACCGTTTCCACTCTATAAGATTAAACATTTATACATCAAATAGAAGGATTGAGTACGACAGTTTGCTCTACCAACGTGCGAAAGAAATAGAGCAATCCGGCAACAGTTTCTATTAGAAACGTTGGCAAACAATTGAAGTAATTGTACAGAACAAGTATTCCATATACTTTATTGAGAACTCACTTGTAACATCTCATCGGCAGGTTTGGTCAGCTGTGTCATTAAAGCTGACCTACCGATGGAGTCCGTGGGATCGGCGTGCGATTTCTCGTCTGCCACTGGCGCTATTCCGAGTGCAGGGCCACCACTAACCATTTGTTGTTGCTGGGGCATGTCACTCGAATTTGATGCTTCGTGATTTTCTGTTGAATTATCCTCACTTATGCTTCGCCTTTTCATTCTCTTTCTTTTTCTTGCGGTAGGACTTTGTGAACCTTCCCTATAAAACCGAGAAACCATATTAACATTACATGCCAAGGGACATTTCAACATCTGTTGTTTGAATTTCGAAAGATCTTACCTCGAGGACAGACCCTTTGTTATTTGAGGACTCGCGGATTCTTCTGGCAAATCCACGACAGACGCCTGCGTCAAACTTAGCCTAGGAACTTTGTTTTTCTCTATTGTTAAGCCGGAAGACGAAAGTGGAATGTCTACCGTCGGTGTCGTAGTTTGTGGAACGACTTTCTGTTGCCTCGAATCTGTTTTGGTATTACTTCCTGTTCTACTTTCGGAGAGTCCTTTAATTTGTAGGGATTCTGCAGCCTTAAGAAGAGCAGCTAATTGGTCTTGCGATATATTCACTTCCCCTCGATACATGTAGTCCATCATTGCTTTCAATTCTTTAAACTTTACGTCTTTAAGTATAAATACAGGGTGTTTGTCATAGTGTTCGCTGAGGAGACCCTGTAAAAAAAATTTTCAATTAATAATCAAATTTCTCCATTCAAAACCAGTTTTGTTTATTAAGTTTATCATCAGTTAATTGTTGCATAAATACATGAGACTGTTAAGTAAAATTATTAAGGGGCAAGTACAAATAAATAAATTAGCATTTCAAATTAACGTGTATCATTTATGATAATTATTTTAAATAATTTTCCTAAATCAAATTGAAATGAAGCAATGTGTTGCCCCTGTATGCACTCCCTCCCACATCAATGTTGAATCCCAGGGCAAGTGCCCTGGAAATCAGCCATCTTGCTTTCTCTGTATTGATTACCGGGAGGAACCAGGAGGGGGGTTTGGGCTTTCAATCCCCCTGCCTCTCAGGCTTCTGCCCAGGCAATATTCAACAAGGGCAGCCATCTTGTTTCAATTTCAGGTTTTTCACTCAGTTCCATTCTAACACAACATCACAATCTAAATTGCACTTGCCCGATAAAAATACTTGAACAATTGAAATAAATTTAAAAAAAAGGAGATTGGACCGTTGTCGTGTAAGTGTGCGAATTTTTTTATAATGTATCCAATAAAATTGAAATTATAGTCTGAACATAAAGATCAAAATACAGACATGCAAATTCACTGAATAAATAATCTTGAATCTATTGTAAATCAGTGTCATTAAAGAAGTATCGCGATTGGCAGAAATGTGGTAAGAAAAGTGGTAATGACAATAATGATGGAAATGACAATACTAGAAAATATACTCACTTCGAAGTACGGACTACAAGCGGACAGCACAACTTTATGTGCTTTTAGGTATTTTCCTTCAGCAGCCAATGTACAGTCTACCAGCGTTCCGCTTTCGAGAAGCGTATCAAAATTTTGTATTAATGTGGTCTGATGATTGTTCCATCTTAGACAGAACTGTTGATCGTCTTCCATTTCTGTTTATGTGGCTTCGTTTCTGAACAAAACAAGGAAAATACTCTTGATAATTAACAGATCAGACGACGGATCTGCTTGATCTGTATATCGCGACCGTGTCTAATGCTATCTAAGTATCCTGCACCCGATTAACACGAACATTGGGGCCAGATAATTCGCGAATACAGGGCCGGATCAATAATGTTATCTATCCTTTCCGACAACAACCGCGGTAAAAAGCTCCGCGAGGAAGCAGCGAAGCTTCCAAAATGGCCGTACGATGCAAGCGCGTCGGTCGAATTGGTCTTCTGGCCTTTTCCTTTGTGCGTGTCCTCATAACGGTAATGGACGACGTGGAGGGGATGATGCAGGAGGACGCGCAAGCACTACGCACGCGCAGCCTGCATCCGACCTGCGCATATAACGTGCGCACTAGCTTGAGGCCCCTGGAATTCAGGGGCGTCTACTGAGTGTTCCAGTAACCCTGACGATATCGACTAACCAGAAAATATGATTCTTACGAAAACAAACACAGGTGAAATATATTAATTTCCGAAATTAAACCGAGCGAAATAGCAAAACGTATCCTACGTTCAGTACACAAATATAATAAAAACATCCCTATTATTCCAGGATTAAAAAAATATTGCACGAGTATTAATTAGAAATAGTCTCTATTATATAAATGAAAACAATACCGATTTGTATTACAAACATACTCCGTATAACACTGAAATATGAGTATCACGAGAAACCATAATTCTTATAAATTATGAAGCAGGCGAAAAAGGTGCAATTTACGTCATACCGTCGTCTCAACAGTTAATGCGCAATAAAATGAGAAATCGATTACTAGTTTCACATGCGCAACGGATAAGTTTTCCTATAGAAGGGTGAAAGGGACACACGAAGAGAGCTGTACGCGCGTAAAGATGAATGCAAATTAAAGCAAGGAACGTTCACCAGTGCTTACGCACGATTGCATAATCTATTTATATTGTTATCTTGCATTAAACGTTACGTCAGATGGCGCCGAACAGCGTGTACGAAACGAAAACAAGTTGGCAAGAGATAATTTTTCCAATCTCTTCAACCAACCGGTAGAAACGAACGATGCCTTTTCCTCACGCCGCCTACGGAAACTGCGAGAGAAGATACGTGGATCGCAATATGGCCGTCCGCGAGGTCGCACCCGGACAAAATGGCGATAGAAGAAAAGCTTGCAAGGAAAGAGATGACCTAAAATTGATCTCCGGTAGATCAATTTTAGTAAAGCTCCACGTTACAGCATCGTTTGTATTTCTCATCGTACGTTATAATCGAAAACTCTGGCTTCACCGGGAATTATGCATTAAATATTTAACTTAAGCAGATAAATGATCGTATTGTTAGGTATATGGAGAAGACCCGCCCGCGCCATGTCAGTCAAGCTTCAGATTTTCCGGAATTTTCTCGCAAGCTTCAGCGAAATAGGCAATCATACAAATAATTGGTTACTTGATGAGAAAACTCACCTAATATGGAGTATAAAACAATCTAATATCACAGCAACGGGATGAGTGAAAAGTGAAAAACTGCGTCAAGCGTCCAAGCTCGGCGTGCGCCACGAGCGCTGCCCTTTTCAACAATGGCGTAGCGCAATGCCTGCTAGGTTTGCCTGTAACGCCGACCGTCAGAGAGCGCAGGTTTCCCCGGAAGAGGGTACGAAAGGAAAAAAAAAGAAACTATGTACTAATGGGCATGCGCTCTGTCCCCGAAAGCTATAATATTCCGACTGCGATTGGAAATTGCGACTAGAGGACGCAAACAACAGTTTTTTCGCACAGTTTAGTTTTACTATACTCGTGAAAACATACTCTCTCGTCCTTAGACATAATACTGATACGTATTATCGGGAAAAAGTCATTATACTTTAGTAGGAGCATTAAAAATATATTGCTGTCACGAATGTTATTACGAAATTTAGCTATAAAGCGCACTTTATTTATGTAAATATGTGATAACGAATTCATTGGCCGTTGTATGAAGAAAAGATTCACAAGGGATTCGATCATTTCCTTTATGACTTACATTAGATAGAATATTCACTAACAACAAGTATTAAATCATACTGTAATTTCAAAGTAACACCGTTGTGACATCAATTGTCACCTTAGATAGTTGACGACTTCGTTATCGCTGTATCAACGTTGCCGCGTTCAGATGAAATAATTGCAGCTTATCGAACAGATTTGTACTATATGTTCTCAACTCCAGTGTATTCGAATGTTTAATTGTATTCATGTCTGTTCCAAATGCGGGTATTATACAGCAAAAATAATTTACACCTTTCACGTATACGCGGTAGTGAGATTCATCATTTAATACTAAAGACATACAAGGTAGTTTGCACGTCATTACCGGCCCTGGACCGCGACCTGGCACGCGTACGTAATGGCCGACTTTGCAGATTTGGCCAAGGCAAAATGGCGAAAACTATCCAAAAACAAAGTACAAGTAGTTGTATTCTAAGCAACGAATGACCCGTACGAATATCGAAACACGTGTTACGCATTTGCTTAGGAACAGCACATCCGATGTACATTCACAAAACTTCAAGCTTGTATGGAAAGAAAAGCACACTGTAACCGTCGTTCAGCAAGTCGACCCGATTTCCCATGAACTTTCCGTGATTCTAGTAATGAGCTCGTTAACGCGAAAACATAAACTGACAAATGCGTGTGAATTACTCACCTACGATGTCTAAAATATCACAAGTGGAAAACCAGAAAAAACCGCACTTCTTGTCCTCAGCGTACACTATCTAACCTCTGTAGCTTCTTTTTACACAATGGCTGTACTGCTACGCGTTAACGATCGACCCGCTCTGCGAGGGGATAACCGGGACGCGCGGAAACTGTGATTCTCGTGGGGTGACGCGGCGCAGAAAATGGAACTTGGTTTTCTGCGCATCAAGATACGAATAGTAGGGCGCCGAGAACAGTCAGTTAATGCAGGGTCGTCTAAAAGATTTTTAGAACCTGGGACTAAGATTTTTATGTATCAAAATTGAAAAGAGAAAAATCTGTATGCAGTTAAAGACAGCTCGTAATCGTTCGTGTATTTTCAAATTATAAATAACTAGCATAAAGAATTGCTGAAGGAATTTCATATGCCTATAAAATATAAGCGCAACGAATAAGTGAATGCTATTTCCTGCAATCTGAAATTATATCAATGTTGATTGTTTACAATAACAGCGATGAGCTTTGAGACTCATAGCGTGATTCGTTTCAGATTTTGATAGAACTAATGATACTGACAAAAAAAAGAAGTTGATACAATCCTGATTTTTGCCGGTTATGGTGGGGAGTAAGGCAGATTTCCGTTGAGGGGAGCGTTTACGGCTAGGCGGCGGGAGAGGCGAAAGGCGGCGCGGGAGAAGTGGAAAGCCGGGAAGAGAGAGCCGACGAAGGGAAGAATCGGGGTCCACAACAAAATCGCTTAATCGCTTTGCGCCACCGTCCGCAACGGAACACGGGTCGTCCGCCGCCATCACGGTGCCCCCTAGTGTGCATTTATGTCTTTCTCTTTTCCCGTCTCTCTCTGTGATTCGCTACGCCACTTCGTGCCGCGACGTTTTCACGGGCAAACCGAGAGAGTGACAGCTGCCAGTCGTCACCGCGGTACGCGCATTACGCGGCCACTGACAATTCTCCGTGTGTCACTTCGTGAATACACGTTTCCTGAAAATATCCTCCGTAAGACGTGTCCTACGCATATTCGTGTATAACCCATCGAGTGTCACAACTATAGCAAAAGTGAGTGTCTTCAACGAACCTTGGCACAAAGTTGCCAATCACCAATTGAACTTTAACTTTGGTAGTGATTTTATTTGTGGCCCAGGTCATGGTAAGGTGAGCAACAAATTTCTATATAGCATTTTATTTACTAACAGGCGCCTGTTTTGTGACACTTGAATTGACGTATAAAATTCTACTAGACAGTTCTGTTACTTGTTATGATCTGGTTGATACGTTTCAAGCCAATCTGTATGGAGTTCGAAAGTAGTTAATATACCAAAAATGTGTATCGATTGTGCGGGCGAACCTTGCAACTGTAATAGAGCCGTATATGGATAGAGCTGAGTTTCGTTATGACAATCTCTTAGTTAGACAATTTGGTCCACGCGTATTATTTTGTTGACTTGACCACCTTCTCTGTAGTGTCGCACAGCTGGTCAGTTAGCGTGTGCGTGAGAATGATCTACGGCGTTTAATGACCTGTCGCATACGAAGAAATGAATTAAACGTCCCTCCACGCGCGCCTCGTGGCTTCTCTCCATGAGGATTTGGAACACTTGCCGCGTGTACGTTCGAACCACTGTCGCCGATTAGGATAGGTCACGTGCACGATAACTGTCCAATAATCAGCGATTACGTATGCGCAGGAAACATTTAATGTTTGCGCTTATTATACGGTTAAGCACTAAGGAAAACACAAGCAGTGTTTTGCCTTGACGTAAAATTACTCGTGAACCTGAATCTTGAAATGATTACATAAAATATTGTATCTCGTATTTCATCTACCTTTTTGTTCATTTTTCGCATCATTTTTGCAGAAAATTCTATCACACAATTGTCATTCTACATCGCAAGTTGATTATTCGTTATCAACGATACCCACTCTTAATTTATACGACGATGAATTTAAAGCAATGTAAAAATCAACTATATAAAATACAACATTGTTACTGACTGTGGAAATAATTCTAACAGATTTAATATTAGAAATACGATTTAAAGAAGAGAGGAAATGATTTTTTAGACGACGAGGGGCAGAAAATGCAGAGAAAGAATCGAGGAGGGTGTCATGTACATAAATGCGTATTGCGAATTCGTGATCGTGCAATTGTAGACAATTCTAGAAGATATTATTTATTAAATCATTGGTAAAACGATCGCGAGAGCCATTAATGAGTACACACTGTGCACCTGAGATTTTCTCCGCAACCGTACGGCAAGCAACGGTTTACCTATACATTGTACTCGCGTCACCGATGATAAAGAGAAATGTTGCCTAGAAAGCAGGTCTTGACTGAATCTAGGCCACCCTGATGGCGCGTACACATTCTCCACAATTTTACTGTTCCTTCTCTTCAGCCTTGCCGCGTTCGTATCCACAGAGAGAACCGCGTACATTCTCTTTTTTCCTCTTCTCGTCTACCTTTCCTACTTTTCATCGCCACTCTATTCCTTCTATCTTGGTTTCCTTCTTACATTGTTCTTTCTCTCGTACGTCTTCTTCCTCTCTCTTTGTCCTCCTATTTTTTCTCGGGATGATTCAAGGTTCGAGTTCCGGAGGACAAAACTGACTATGCGAGATAACGTCAATAGGTGCATTTAAGGACTTAAAACGGTTTAGCTTGCCTTTCGAAAAGCACAGCTCGATAAGAAAGTTTATTTACTTTCGATATGTATAATTTAGGAAGGAAAAATGTAGGAAGGCAGAGAACGAATAAAACAGAAGAGGAAAGTGTAATACAGAGTATAGAGTATAATTCCAAGCTTGTATTATCTCTAAAAGAAAACTACCATGAGATCAACTATTTTCTCGAGAGCCCCAAGCGGAATCGCGTGTATATGACTGACAGTGGGGCGATCGAGAGCGACCTAGAAAGGTTTCAAAAGACATTTTCCCGTTCACCCACGTATAAAGCTGCCCTCTCGCCGCAAAAGCATAGAGCCACATAACGTGAAACCTAGTATAGTAATTGAGATGGCAAAAGAGAAAGGAAGCAGAGAGAGGAATAGAAAAAGTTGTATACAAGTGCCAAGAGACAGAGACAGAGGTAGATATGGAAGCGAAGAGAATAGAAAGGTAACGCAAAGAAACATAGAAAAGAAAAAGAACGCGAACGTATATACGTATACTTCTCCTTGGTAAAATGTATGTATTGGTTACGTGTATGTACAGTGATGCAGGCAGGCGCGCGTGTACTCGCACACATTTGAGCGCAGTTCTGTACGCGCGCGCATAGGAACAACGGAAAGTACGGAGCATAATACGGAGAAAACGCTGGTAAAAGGAAAGAGGCTCCTCTGCCTGCCTTTCCAATCGAATCGAACGCCCCTCTCGCCTTTGTCATTTTCTCTGTGTCCTCGTTTTGGACTTGCCGTAGAGTTCTCTCTCTCTCTCTCTNATTTTTCGCATCATTTTTGCAGAAAATTCTATCACACAATTGTCATTCTACATCGCAAGTTGATTATTCGTTATCAACGATACCCACTCTTAATTTATACGACGATGAATTTAAAGCAATGTAAAAATCAACTATATAAAATACAACATTGTTACTGACTGTGGAAATAATTCTAACAGATTTAATATTAGAAATACGATTTAAAGAAGAGAGGAAATGATTTTTTAGACGACGAGGGGCAGAAAATGCAGAGAAAGAATCGAGGAGGGTGTCATGTACATAAATGCGTATTGCGAATTCGTGATCGTGCAATTGTAGACAATTCTAGAAGATATTATTTATTAAATCATTGGTAAAACGATCGCGAGAGCCATTAATGAGTACACACTGTGCACCTGAGATTTTCTCCGCAACCGTACGGCAAGCAACGGTTTACCTATACATTGTACTCGCGTCACCGATGATAAAGAGAAATGTTGCCTAGAAAGCAGGTCTTGACTGAATCTAGGCCACCCTGATGGCGCGTACACATTCTCCACAATTTTACTGTTCCTTCTCTTCAGCCTTGCCGCGTTCGTATCCACAGAGAGAACCGCGTACATTCTCTTTTTTCCTCTTCTCGTCTACCTTTCCTACTTTTCATCGCCACTCTATTCCTTCTATCTTGGTTTCCTTCTTACATTGTTCTTTCTCTCGTACGTCTTCTTCCTCTCTCTTTGTCCTCCTATTTTTTCTCGGGATGATTCAAGGTTCGAGTTCCGGAGGACAAAACTGACTATGCGAGATAACGTCAATAGGTGCATTTAAGGACTTAAAACGGTTTAGCTTGCCTTTCGAAAAGCACAGCTCGATAAGAAAGTTTATTTACTTTCGATATGTATAATTTAGGAAGGAAAAATATAGGAAGGCAGAGAACGAATAAAACAGAAGAGGAAAGTGTAATACAGAGTATAGAGTATAATTCCAAGCTTGTATTATCTCTAAAAGAAAACTACCATGAGATCAACTATTTTCTCGAGAGCCCCAAGCGGAATCGCGTGTATATGACTGACAGTGGGGCGATCGAGAGCGACCTAGAAAGGTTTCAAAAGACATTTTCCCGTTCACCCACGTATAAAGCTGCCCTCTCGCCGCAAAAGCATAGAGCCACATAACGTGAAACCTAGTATAGTAATTGAGATGGCAAAAGAGAAAGGAAGCAGAGAGAGGAATAGAAAAAGTTGTATACAAGTGCCAAGAGACAGAGACAGAGGTAGATATGGAAGCGAAGAGAATAGAAAGGTAACGCAAAGAAACATAGAAAAGAAAAAGAACGCGAACGTATATACGTATACTTCTCCTTGGTAAAATGTATGTATTGGTTACGTGTATGTACAGTGATGCAGGCAGGCGCGCGTGTACTCGCACACATTTGAGCGCAGTTCTGTACGCGCGCGCATAGGAACAACGGAAAGTACGGAGCATAATACGGAGAAAACGCTGGTAAAAGGAAAGAGGCTCCTCTGCCTGCCTTTCCAATCGAATCGAACGCCCCTCTCGCCTTTGTCATTTTCTCTGTGTCCTCGTTTTGGACTTGCCGTAGAGTTCTCTCTCTCTCTCTCTCTATTTTTTCTCTCTCTTCTTATCCTTTCTTACCTCTCTCGTTTTTCTTACTCTTCCGCTTTTTTTCATTTATCTATCTGCTACTTCAACCGTAGACTGGCTCATAACCGAACACCTTGGCAGTTCTCTTTTAATTCTCCGTCTTCGCATACTCGTTCTCCTCGTGTTACGTATGTATCGTGTCTGGATGAGAAAGAGAAAAGCGTGATAAGAACGAAGAAGGGACAGGGAAGAAGACTGGAAGTAGACGAAGCAAGAAATTTCTCTTGCCTCGTTCAGCCAACCTCGTCCGGTTCCTCCCTTCAGCCTTCGACTTCCCACGTAGCATCCTGTCTACCACCCTGACCTCTCTTTCCTTTCTTCCCATCCTACATTTCTATCTGTCTCTACTACCCTTTTCCTCTACACCTCGCCTCCTTGTCTGTGCCTCCCCCCCTCAATAGCCTTCTTCGTCACCTCCACTTCCACCCCACCTACATCTCTTTTTCCTTCTACTCTACGATCTCCTCTTCTCGCTCGTTCGTCGTCGTCATCGACGACGCGACCGCCACTGTTGTCGACGTTGCTGTCTCCTTCACCTTCGTCCCCTCTTACCCTGCTGTTCATTCGAACCGCTCGGCTCTCGGCTCTTTACCGCTGGCAACCCTCTTGCCTTTCTCTCCCTACTCTATATTCCTCATCCCGTTCCATACATCCTGTTTCTTTAGAAACGATCGAAAAGAGAGGGCGAAAAGGAAAGAGAAGGAAGCATGGATGGTACGAGTACGAAGAACGAGAACTTTCTTGAAAGATTATTCTATGTTTGTTCTTTGCAAGCAATTTACATGTACAGTTATGAAGATCGTGTACTCGTACATATTAATATTATATGTAATTGTTACCGAAACTCTACATTCACGTCAGCGGCAAGTCCTTTTTAAGGGCGATTGCACGTGTCGAGGTCAACACGTAGGGGGAATGTATGGCCTAGTTCTTAAGAATTGCTGACATTTGGAACCTTATGTCTGTCAAAGGACAGATACATTACAAGTAGAAGTATCGATAGCCGACGATTACCGGTTGAAACGCGGAGAGTTCTATCGAGCTCGAGCGATACTTTGTTGCACGTTAAAGGGATTCGTGTTGTGGTTGGTGTTTGAAGTCATGGTGCCGCTTGACACGGCGCATTATAATAAAAGTATTCTTAGGGTCTGACCACGAAGTAGACAAAGAAATGAAACTTTTCGGGAAGAGAATTGTCAAAACATCGCGCCATTTCCCCCGGACGTTCCGAAGAGTACAGATCGTTCCGAATTTCTAACATATATGTAGTATTCAGAATGCGATTGAGATCGGATGTTCTCATTGAAACATAGATCGAATCGAGATTGCAAATGAACTTGCAACAAATAATCATTATTCCCTATGGATTCACGATATTTTTCTTACATTCTTCAAATTGTTATTTTCATTAGTCAATATTAAATTTCATGATCGTTAATTACATCTAAAAATCGTTGGCACAGTCGATCCCATGTCTGACTCATTCTCGTTCCCTTGTTTCTTTTACTTCAACCTCTCTTTCTGTTTCTCTTCTCTTTCTATCATTCTTTTTTCGCTGTCCTGATCTCTCGCTTCTGCCTCGTCGTTCATTATGTCCCTCTCCATTGGTGTCTCAAAAAAGCAGTTTTGCCTCTTCCCCTACTCTTTCTCTCTCCCTCGCAAACCTTTTCTCCGCTGCTCTTACTCTTTCTCTTTCTCCCGTTGGATTCTCACTCGCGTTCCCCTTATCTCCGGAGTTTCTCATTGTCTGAAAGGGCCATCTGTCCCTCGGCTTTTTCATCCTCCGCTTTCATCCCTCCGCTGTACACGGGCACACAAAGAGACTCTCTTATCCGCTGTTCGCCACCCTCTCTTCACCCTTTCTCCGGTTCCCTTCTTCTTCGTTGCTTCCGTTCAACCGACTATTCCTGCGCATCCTATAAGTTGCTCCTTTCTCTTTCCCCAAAACTTTACTAGCTACTACATATCTTCGCCAACTAACAATAAATGGGACTACTCGTAACTGTCACGAAACGAAGAAAGCAAGAGAGAAAGGAGCCGTCGAAGGTTATTCTATTTAAAGAAATATCAAACGTATATGTGTGTATAAAATATAAAATTTTGATTCGTGACGCGCGAATGAACGTGGAATCAAATGAACGGCAAAAAACATTGCGCACCCTCGTAGCTAGGGTGAAAAGATCCCTTTGGGCGAGCCACGTGCGACCTTGGACAAGNAGTACGAAGAACGAGAACTTTCTTGAAAGATTATTCTATGTTTGTTCTTTGCAAGCAATTTACATGTACAGTTATGAAGATCGTGTACTCGTACATATTAATATTATATGTAATTGTTACCGAAACTCTACATTCACGTCAGCGGCAAGTCCTTTTTAAGGGCGATTGCACGTGTCGAGGTCAACACGTAGGGGGAATGTATGGCCTAGTTCTTAAGAATTGCTGACATTTGGAACCTTATGTCTGTCAAAGGACAGATACATTACAAGTAGAAGTATCGATAGCCGACGATTACCGGTTGAAACGCGGAGAGTTCTATCGAGCTCGAGCGATACTTTGTTGCACGTTAAAGGGATTCGTGTTGTGGTTGGTGTTTGAAGTCATGGTGCCGCTTGACACGGCGCATTATAATAAAAGTATTCTTAGGGTCTGACCACGAAGTAGACAAAGAAATGAAACTTTTCGGGAAGAGAATTGTCAAAACATCGCGCCATTTCCCCCGGACGTTCCGAAGAGTACAGATCGTTCCGAATTTCTAACATATATGTAGTATTCAGAATGCGATTGAGATCGGATGTTCTCATTGAAACATAGATCGAATCGAGATTGCAAATGAACTTGCAACAAATAATCATTATTCCCTATGGATTCACGATATTTTTCTTACATTCTTCAAATTGTTATTTTCATTAGTCAATATTAAATTTCATGATCGTTAATTACATCTAAAAATCGTTGGCACAGTCGATCCCATGTCTGACTCATTCTCGTTCCCTTGTTTCTTTTACTTCAACCTCTCTTTCTGTTTCTCTTCTCTTTCTATCATTCTTTTTTCGCTGTCCTGATCTCTCGCTTCTGCCTCGTCGTTCATTATGTCCCTCTCCATTGGTGTCTCAAAAAAGCAGTTTTGCCTCTTCCCCTACTCTTTCTCTCTCCCTCGCAAACCTTTTCTCCGCTGCTCTTACTCTTTCTCTTTCTCCCGTTGGATTCTCACTCGCGTTCCCCTTATCTCCGGAGTTTCTCATTGTCTGAAAGGGCCATCTGTCCCTCGGCTTTTTCATCCTCCGCTTTCATCCCTCCGCTGTACACGGGCACACAAAGAGACTCTCTTATCCGCTGTTCGCCACCCTCTCTTCACCCTTTCTCCGGTTCCCTTCTTCTTCGTTGCTTCCGTTCAACCGACTATTCCTGCGCATCCTATAAGTTGCTCCTTTCTCTTTCCCCAAAACTTTACTAGCTACTACATATCTTCGCCAACTAACAATAAATGGGACTACTCGTAACTGTCACGAAACGAAGAAAGCAAGAGAGGAAGGAGCCGTCGAAGGTTATTCTATTTAAAGAAATATCAAACGTATATGTATGTATAAAATATAAAATTTTGATTCGTGACGCGCGAATGAACGTGGAATCAAATGAACGGCAAAAAACATTCCGCACCCTCGTAGCTAGGGTGAAAAGATCCCTTTGGGCGAGCCACGTGCGACCTTGGACAAGTCCACGTCACCCTCTTACGTTGCACCCTTCGAAGGGACGCAACCCTGATCACGTGGAACTCGGGGGTGGTTTTCAACCCTCGTTTACCCTCGTTCTATAAGAATAGAGGAAAAAGAGGAGGTTATAGACTATCGCGTAGAAAGAAACGCGTAACGTTGAGACGAAACGAACGTGCAGGCTTTGCTCGAAGCTTTTCCGTAAAAGAAATTCTTTCGAAGATATATTTTTTTGTACTGTAGGAAGGAAATGGGAGAGCTAGATGATCAGAATGTTAAAGGAAATTCAAAAACATACTACTCTCTAAAAGTACGATACAATTTGTATACTGTTCCTAACCGCCGAATTTCGGTTGCCGGCTGTCATTTCCTGGTCGCCAGTTTTAATGTATACAATGTAGCTGATACCGTCAGCCTTGAGAATTTACAGTGTTTTGGTTACATTGTTAGGAGCCTACATTACAATGTAACTGCCAAAAACAAATCTTAAGAGCCTACAGTGCGAAACTATAATATTTTGTTGTAAAAGGACAATTGAAAGCAGCGTATAAAACGTGCGCTCCGATATAGAGGGCATTTTTCTTTTCTCCTTTCTTGCGCGTCTCTCCCCGTGTCGATTCCTCTCCGTTCTCGTTTAGTCTTCAGTGAAATTGGCGTTTCCGGGTCCGTCCACTCCCACCGCGACTCGCACGTTCTTTCTCCTCTCTCTTTTCTTTTCCCTTCGAAAACAACGTCAGAGACTAATGGCGGGAGGCAAAGGCGGTAGGAAGAACCAAGTCAATGCTATATAAGTACGATTATGCTGTTGCGAGCGGTAGAGCGAAGGGGAACAGGTGAGAGGCTGGGAGAGCTTGATTCTCTCGGAAAGGTGAACGGAAAGAAACGAAGAAACGAAGGGCATTCGGAATGCGGTACTGTTATGCCTTACGGTACAGACAGGACGGAAATTAGGACTGCTCCGTCTTGTTAACCACTACTTGTTATTCTCTCCATTCGTATCTCCACCTCTCCTACTGTTTTCCTCTTCGCTCTGCTTTCTCTTTGCTTTCCTCGATTCGTTCTATTCTTGCTAATGAGAAAAAGTCATACTCCGTTTCGAGTGATTAGCGGAATCGATTGCAGCTATTCCGATAGCGTCATCTTATCGAGTCTCTCCGTTGCGCGGGCTATAAAATGAACCGATGTATTACCATAAATCGATGGTAGAGCGTGGTGAACGTCATCGAAATCTTCAAGAAAAAAAGTCAGCGAGTACAAATCGAACGATCCTCATATCGTATCGTACCGTTTCGCTTCTGCTCCGTATTTGCTTCTTAATCCACAGTGAGTAAACCGCATTTAGTTTAACAATTGAAAATTAACTAATCGCTTTCGCACAGTCTCTCATTCGTGGTAAAAATAGATGACACATTCCCTACTATTAGAGGTTGCAAAGTAATCGATCGTAACGGCGATGGTAGCCGGTATACATAGGTACTTGCGACCAGTGTGTTTGTAGGAATCATCGTGGCAAACATTAGAAAGTGCTATACGAATTGTTTGCAAGGGAGAATGGGCACGAGAAGGTGGTGGTGAGCATACGTAGCTGGCCGATGGCGATGCAAATTTTACTAGTGACGCATTTTATCGGCCGCGCCTTTCCTACGGAATAAGGAAAACGAGAACATGGAAGCGCGAAGCGGAGAAAACTGTTCTGGAAGATTTCAGAGCGTTCCCTCTGTAGAAACTCTGGTTCTGGCTGGAAGACTAGGTATAGGAGGGGAGAGGCCGTTTCCGCTTACGTTTTCCCGGAGAAAGAGCTGGTTGGTCGTCTCGAGGACGACGGTAGGACGGTACGACGAAAGGAAAAAGTCCGAGAAGAGCCGAGGAAGAACGTCGATAACGTTGGAAAAACGTAAAACGCGCACCGACGAGGAGGAAAAGGAAACGCCGCGTGTAGTATAGGGAGAGGAAGGAGCGGAGGAAGAGAGAAGGTAGTAGCTTCCCATCGAGCGAGAGAACGAAGTGTATATACGTATCGGCGCGGCGAAGAGAGAAGGAGAGTGCGGAGGAGAGGAGTCGAGAGGAAAGGAGAAAAAGAGAGAAGGGTGGCGGAGACGGTGGAAGAAAAGGGGCCACGAGAAAATAGCGTCTTCGCCTCGTGGGGAGGGAACGAGGGAACGAGTAAATGGAGGCAACGCGCGGAGAAAGAGGGAACGAGAGACGAGGAGGGTCGAGAAAGAAACGATGAAACGACCGAGGGACAAGGAGGGCCAGAGAAAAGAAAAGAGGGAGATGAAACGAGAACGATACGGGGGTAGAAGAAGAGGGGAGCTTGCTCGTCTACTCCACGAATGGCAGAGAGACAGACGGGGAAAAAGAAAGAGGATGGGATCCGAGGGAGGCGAGGTGAAATTGGACACAAAAAGCTCGAAGAAAAATTGAGATGAATCGTGGAAGGGAAGATGGAAGGGAGGATTCTCNATGGTAGAACGTGGTGAACGTCATCGAAATCTTCAAGAGAAAAAGTCAGCGAGTACAAATCGAACGATCCTCGTATCGTATCGTACCGTTTCGCTTCTGCTCCGTATTTGCTTCTTAATCCACAGTGAGTAAACCGCATTTAGTTTAACAATTGAAAATTAACTAATCGCTTTCGCACAGTCTCTCATTCGTGGTAAAAATAGATGACACATTCCCTACTATTAGAGGTTGCAAAGTAATCGATCGTAACGGCGATGGTAGCCGGTATACATAGGTACTTGCGACCAGTGTGTTTGTAGGAATCATCGTGGCAAACATTAGAAAGTGCTATACGAATTGTTTGCAAGGGAGAATGGGCACGAGAAGGTGGTGGTGAGCATACGTAGCTGGCCGATGGCGATGCAAATTTTACTAGTGACGCATTTTATCGGCCGCGCCTTTCCTACGGAATAAGGAAAACGAGAACATGGAAGCGCGAAGCGGAGAAAACTGTTCTGGAAGATTTCAGAGCGTTCCCTCTGTAGAAACTCTGGTTCTGGCTGGAAGACTAGGTATAGGAGGGGAGAGGCCGTTTCCGCTTACGTTTTCCCGGAGAAAGAGCTGGTTGGTCGTCTCGAGGACGACGGTAGGACGGTACGACGAAAGGAAAAAGTCCGAGAAGAGCCGAGGAAGAACGTCGATAACGTTGGAAAAACGTAAAACGCGCACCGACGAGGAGGAAAAGGAAACGCCGCGTGTAGTATAGGGAGAGGAAGGAGCGGAGGAAGAGAGAAGGTAGTAGCTTCCCATCGAGCGAGAGAACGAAGTGTATATACGTATCGGCGCGGCGAAGAGAGAAGGAGAGTGCGGAGGAGAGGAGTCGAGAGGAAAGGAGAAAAAGAGAGAAGGGTGGCGGAGACGGTGGAAGAAAAGGGGCCACGAGAAAATAGCGTCTTCGCCTCGTGGGGAGGGAACGAGGGAACGAGTAAATGGAGGCAACGCGCGGAGAAAGAGGGAACGAGAGACGAGGAGGGTCGAGAAAGAAACGATGAAACGACCGAGGGACAAGGAGGGCCAGAGAAAAGAAAAGAGGGAGATGAAACGAGAACGATACGGGGGTAGAAGAAGAGGGGAGCTTGCTCGTCTACTCCACGAATGGCAGAGAGACAGACGGGGAAAAAGAAAGAGGATGGGATCCGAGGGAGGCGAGGTGAAATTGGACACAAAAAGCTCGAAGAAAAATTGAGATGAATCGTGGAAGGGAAGATGGAAGGGAGGATTCTCTGAAAGGGAGAGACCAACGCAGTGTCCTTCTCCGAGGCCGCGAAAGAAAGCGCGAACGCGCAAGGGATGAGCGTCCATCGATGCGACATATTTATCGCCGATTTTGACAATCTTTCGAACGAACAGCGTCGACTCCGGCACCCACGCGTTTTCCTTCTCGCGATCGCGTGTGCAACTTGTTCCGTCGTCGCGCTCATCTTTGCTGCCGCTTCTGTTTTTGTGACGGTTGCTTACTGTTGCTGAATACAGGCGTTATATATACGTGTAAGTGAACGCTGTTACACCTAAGTGGTCTACCTTTACGTTTGCCTCCACTCCTTTCCATGAACGTATCTACGGCGTGCACCTTCTCGCGAGTGACGCGTACAGTATACGTGTATATGCTCGTATATGTATACAACGCTGCATCTTTCACAGTTTCGCGCGCGGAAACTGCCGCCCTCGATGAAAATGAATGGATACATATGTACATACTGTTCACCATTTTCATGCTTGTATTCCCGCTGCCTGTTCACGAGAGTGCAATATTGGTGAAAGTAACGGGAGTACATACATCGTTAAAAGATTTATAATCTATATAGTGATGGAAAAAGAACTTTATACGAAACCTTGGACGTACGCGCGAAAGATCAGCCGCCGAGAAAGCGTATCGATCGAGCGTATTCAATCAGCCGCGATCATCTACCGTCGAACACTACATTTCCATCGTAACTCCCTTTGCTCCCTACTCTTAATTTCCAACGCTTTCCGAACAAGACACATCGACTGCGTGCGGTCTCACTCCGTTTCTTCGAGTCGCGTTACGTCCGGTTTTCTTTTAATTCGCTTCGCCGCTTTAATCGCGTTCTTTCCTTCCTCTGACGTGTGCCACACATTTCTGCATACGTATATTAAATACGCGAGAACGTTGCCACGATTGTGTATTACATGAGAAAGGCACTAATTTTTTTTTGCTGTATAGTAATCTTTAAATTTAATATGTAAAAAGACAATGACAATACACATGTGATACGAATTATTATAAACGGATTATATAAAATTTGATACATCTCGTTATTTATCTGAAAGACAGTCAATAATGGAACTGGCACATTGATGACTGACAGCGCGCATTTACATACATTATTCACATACATCCTTTTTCGCGTGCATTCTCTGATTGTATTTTCAAAATTGGTGCTCGTCAAAGTAATTTCATTGTGTCGTGCAATTAAGTTAAACATTTCCAATTCATTCAACATTTCGCCACTGCATCATAGAAAAGTACGACAGCAGGTACTGGTATATCAAGTGTGCTTACTTGTTGCTGTGAAAAGAGGCTACGCTCTCTGGATCTCGGTACACGCGCGACCGCTCGTGAACGGCGTCAGCAATCAACTAAGCGACACGAATTAACGTCTGTCAAAGATCCCGCGGCACAAGTAACAAACTTAAGTTAATCGCAATTGATCGTTGCGCAGCAGCGTGATAGGCCGAGTGGCGCGATTTCCAGAATATCGAATCGCGAAAGGTAAGGAAACGGACGATCGCGCGCGGGGAGAAATCGCCGCGCGAAGAATCGGGGGGAATGAGAAGAGGCGCGAAACGAGAGTGGAGAGCTTAAAGTTTTCACGTTATCGGCGCACGTCTAAGCAACTGATAAAAGTCCGTGTTCCAACGGATAGATAACGCGGAATGGCCCGTATAAAGAGTCACATAGATAGAGGCAGATAAAGCACGGTCCACGGAACAGGTGAATGTTACAAGACAGACCAACGCCCGACCTTCCTTGTCGCTTTCATAGTGTCGCGTATTCGTGTCAATAACAGTATTCTCTTGGCATCGAGATCTTGTACATTTTTCACTGGATATTTAACGTCATTGTTTTCGAATTTCCTTCTGTCGTTTCTTCCTCCTTTCCTTCGAACAATCGGCCGTCGTTATCGCGAGCTCGTGGCGGATCTTCGTGTCGATCGTCATTCACGCTGGTTTTACTCGTCGACGTTGATCAACCCGCGAAAGTGTTTCTCGGTTTCGTTCCACTGTGAAGAGAGGGAGACCGGTTGTGTCCGCTATCGCTACCAACATTTCACCTGCCTCTTCGTCTTTCTCGATCTTCATTTTCCCTTCCACGCCCGTTCCGACTATTCGATTCCTCCTTCCCGGACTTTTTACCAATCCTTATCTGCCTCTTTTTCTACTTCACTCTCTCGGACTGCGCAAATACGTTAGCGAACGATACCCTTCCGTAACTGTGTTGGGAAGGAAAACGAATATTTCATGGAGACGGATCGTTATTGGGGCGTGCACTACAGGTACTGTCTTGCTTTACAGATCGATCGAAAAGTAAGAAGGAGAAGAGTATCGTTGCAAAGAACTAATCGCTGTGAGAAGGGCAAAACGATTCCTTCATGAACTTTGTTTCTTTAAGTACTCGATTGTATTTGATAACCGTGACCATTGAGCCGGAAAACCAATCTCTGATCTTTTCTCTGTTGTTTCTGTTACAGCGGCGGCATGGCCGGGCAGCACTACTGCCTGCGCTGGAACAACTATCAATCAAACATGACGTCCGTTTTTCACCAGCTCCTCCAAACGGAAGCTTTCGTGGACGTCACCCTGGCATGCAACGAGGCTTCCTTAAAGGCACACAAGGTAAGCAAAGATCGAGATACCTGGACTGTCGTGTTTCCGCGTTGGCCCTTGCCGATCTTCCTTCGCATTATTGATCGTGCGATACAAGCTCCTTCTGTTTGCGCAGGTTGTATTATCCGCGTGCAGTTCCTATTTTCAAAAGCTTCTTCTGTCAAATCCTTGCAAACATCCTACGATCATTATGCCGCAGGATGTGTGTTTCAACGATCTCAAATTCATCATCGAATTCGTCTACAGAGGAGAGATCGACGTTTCACAAGCAGAACTTCAGGTAAGAAATGTTGATACTTTAGAAAGCTGGCGACTACGCGGCAGTCGCGAGACGCTGGGCATGGAGAAGTGATTTCGATTTCGTGCTCTTGTTTTTTTAAATTGCGTGTTTCAAGAACAAGATCTATGGACATTCTGTATCAGCTGTACACGACCATAATCGCGTTACGAATTGTCCTATGATCAACAATGCTCGACAATAGGACAGCATGAGCATAACTTTCTCTTTTTCTCTACGCTGTTTCCTATTGGATGTAGACATGAACACAGGTGTTTTGACAGAGCATATCACGTGCATTTCTGCACATCCGTCGGATGTTAACTTGCTTGATCTTCCATCCCTACGAACTCTGTAGTGTTCTGCATTACGGGAATCTAGCTTACCGGTCAGGGGATCCCTTGCTTTCCTTCTGTGGTTTTCGTTCTACTGATCGTCGGTAGTACAGGTTTTCTCCGTCCTGTTTACTGTTTAAATTGTGTTATCACATTCACGACAAACACGAATTCCTGCAGTTTATCTAATTTCATTCCCGCTTCTTTCTTCTCTAGACATATCGTTGCAAATAACATTAAACATTATATGTTATAAAAAAAAACCTATAGATCTATATCCAACAATATCTCTGTTTTCTTTATTCATAATATTCTTTAACATTCATTTGTTATTTTCTTATTTCGACTTAATTTCTACCAAATAAATTTTATGGTCGATTTAATATTGTTCACTTCGATCGCTGAATGAAGTTTTCATAATTCATCTTTATCTACGGATATAACACAATGTCTAGGAAAAATTTTGGCAATATTATGTACAGTGAAAATTTAAAGATATGAGAAATCATGTTAATACCATATATCAACAGATTCAGTCCGACAAATGTTTATTTCGCATTTCATTTTCGAATAAAAACTTATATAAGTATGGCCCTTAAGAATATGTGTAGGGGGGTCTTCAACTCGTTGTCCTTGAAACAAGAATTAAGACGACAACCCGTACGAAGAGAAAGCATATCGTTCATGTGCATCAAGCTGCATGCACTTAGATTTCGCGCGAATGATCGTGCAAGGTTTAAGATAATTAGAAAAAACGGAGGCATGTAATTTTTCACCGTTTCGCTAACTCACTGCAGTGAAAAATTGTTCATTGTCTTTGTAAGTCGGAATCCTTTAATGCTGTTGACACTTTCGAAGTGGAATATTTTCAACAAGACGCGAACTGCATGTTTATAAATAGTGCAAGTGCAAAATAAAAAAGTAGTACTTTTTCGAGTAACAGCGAAAATAGAGTTGTACAATACGATGTTACTACGTACAAATTTTCCGAGCTTTAAACATTAAATAAATTAATTATTTCGAATGAACTGAATCGTATGAAAAGGATTAATTAATTATTCAAATTTCGAATTATGCGGAATAGGATTAAGGTCCGCTGCACACATCCGTTTCCTTAACATACAGTGCTTTTACATTATTACCGGATTTACAGTTTAGACCAATAATGAATGATTTGACCATCGACTGTTATCCGATTATATACTTAGCGACCGTATATGTCTATAGTATACGTGATCGTTACATTTTTCCAATGAACATTACACACAACATGAACGTCCGACACCGTAATTACATTTTAGGCGAATGTATACGAATAACTCATTGGATTCCGAACCGACTTACTACAGCGAGACAAATTGCGATGTACTTACGTAGATTCGCCTATAAATATATTTCCATACAGATTTTAGAATTTTATCTAGCTAACTTATAAATTTAAATAATAAAAGACATGAATGGAAGGAAAATAAATAACGAGAACATAAAATTAAAACTCAACTTTTCACCTAATATAGAGGGAGGCTTATATGAACCGCATTTGCGTATATCGATTTAGGACTCGGAATCAAATAAGTTATCTGTACATTACCTAATATAATTTATAGTATTAGAAACCGCAATCACGTTACCGTAATTTCGGCGCACGTCGAAAAAACGGATGTGTGCAGCGAGTCTAATCGGAAGGAAACAGCAGAATTGGAAAGTCGAGAAGGTGTATGAGGTATGAGGTATCGCAGGCAGAAGGATAGTAGTAGTAGTAGTCTCTACTGGCCTCATTCTCGATCAGTATGTATCTCTTTTCTTCGAGTGGCTGGTAGCAAGGAGCTCAGTAAGAATTCGGTGGCGAGACTAAAAACGAACGGGTTCCAGAGAATCGGTATTGTTCCCATCCTTACCTTGAACTTGTTGCTATTTATCTAAAATTGGATATACAAAACATGTATGATGAACTTCAGGAAGGAAATTGAGCTCGTGTCCTTCTTGTTGTGCAATGTTTAGTACAGGTCTATNCGCATTTGCGTAGTTCGATTTAGGACTCGGAATTAAATAAGTTACCTGTACATTACCTAATATAATTTATAGTATTAGAAACCGCAATCACGTTACCGTAATTTCGGCGCACGTCGAAAAAACGGATGTGTGCAGCGAGTCTAATCGGAAGGAAACAGCAGAATTGGAAAGTCGAGAAGGTGTATGAGGTATGAGGTATCGCAGGCAGAAGGATAGTAGTAGTAGTAGTCTCTACTGGCCTCATTCTCGATCAGTATGTATCTCTTTTCTTCGAGTGGCTGGTAGCAAGGAGCTCAGTAAGAATTCGGTGGCGAGACTAAAAACGAACGGGTTCCAGAGAATCGGTATTGTTCCCATCCTTACCTTGAACTTGTTGCTATTTATCTAAAATTGGATATACAAAACATGTATGATGAACTTCAGGAAGGAAATTGAACTCGTGTCCTTCTTGCTGTGCAATGTTTAGTACAGGTCTATAAATATCTCATTGCAAAATAGAATATTTCTAGATTTAAGCTTACAATAGCATTAGATTAGAATCGGATTGCTAGAACCAGGCGTTATGCTTGTTCGGAGTTCGGAGACAGTTTTAATCAAGTCTCGAAATCGATACACACTGAATATAGACGGCTCCCAAGTAAATCTAAATGATGTGGTCACCACGAAATCACTAACAATCATTTTACTCATAATATCTTTTATTTATAATTAATTAAGTTATCGTTTAATCGATCGAGTTATTACGTTGATCGATTGAATTATTTGAAAAAGGAAACGGTACTTCGAAATTTATTAAGAAGCATAATATTTTGTAATTTCGTTCAGATTCTGTTCGAAATTAGAATTTCATGTGCATATCCCAGATTGTTCGCATATCGAGGTTGTTCTGGAACGAGATCGACAATGGATGCAAGTGCAACGTACCAAAGTAGCGAACGTTACGCAGCTCGTACTTGGAATAGTATTTCGTGATCGTGCTTTCTTTATTCTCACTTGATAGACGCAAACTAGAGGGAAAGCGAAAAGGAACAAAGGGAAGAGGGACGGAAGGAAAACGAGGAATGAAATGGGATAAGAAGAGATGTACAGTGAAGAAAACGATAGAGAAGAACCGGCAAAAAGGGAAGAGGGTTACGCGGCAAACTCGAACGGGGAGAAACAAGAGAATTCGCGCTTCTTCCGTCGATTCTAGACACGCGGTTTCTGTACCGGCGTGCATGCGTGCACACAGTTGCACGTCGTCCGCGTGTATGCGTACGCGTAGAAACGACTGGAGCCGCAGATTCCCTTTGTCCGCGCAAGCACTGCAATTCGCAACTGGTGTTCTCCCTCTTTCTCATTCGAAATATTCGTTCTGTACCCTGTTACCATTCTTCCATCACTCTCTCTCTCTCTCTCTCTCTCTCTCTTTCTCTTCTTTTCTCTGGATCTTTTCCTCTTTGCTTTACTTCATTTTGGTTCTTCCATCCTTTCCTGTGTAGTGCTCGGTCTCCCGAAACCATGCCCTCTTCCCTCGACGCAACGCCTCGCCCGCGAATCGAGTTGCGTCGAGTCGAGTCGAATCGGATCGAATGGAGTCCAGTCGAGTCGAGTCAGCTTCGTGCAGGGCTGGCCCAAAGAGCTCTCCGTTCTTTCTCACTGGGCCCCTCGTAACTCTCATTGTCATGGACAAGAAAGACAAGACGATTTCTTTAATGCTCGACGGGATGACGTTATGGAAATAATCCTTCAGAAACGTTGGACGCTCGTAGAATTTCTCTTAGTGTTATAGAAGTCTAATGAATAGACAATCATTTTGTAGCATTGTCTTTATAAATTTAGCTGTACCGTTATAGACAGCGTAGGCCGTAGACACATGTATAAACGGAACCGTGATTAAGCTTTCTTTATATACAGTGTCTGTTTCAACTGGATGTGAAGAAACGGCACCGAGGAATACTGACCTCTTGTAATATTTTATTATTACTGCCATGCAAGATTGAACAATGCCTTCGTTCGCGATCGATCAGAAGTATTAATTCTTTTTATGTTCATTCGTGGGGTACGAAAACCAGGATCCTAACTTTAGGCGTACATCACTGCGACGCTCATCTCTCTTTCTTTTTCTCCCTCTTTCTCTCTCCTCTCTGTAGAGAGTATATGCACGCATATACACAGTCTCGAGCGGCGCGTTCACGCGAGTGCATAACGCTGGCTTTGTCGCGCCGATGCCAGAACCAGACCTCTGTCCTTTCCCGTCCTCTCGCGAGCCTTGCGTCCATCTTCATCACGCCGTGGCCAAACCGCGTTCGGGCTCTCCGTCTTTCGCGTTCTGTCTCGTTCGTTTCCGCGCAGACTGTACACTCCATTCTCGTCCGGTTAGAGAAAGTCTTGCTCTCTCCCGCGGGAACCCGTTCCCACCCGCCCATGTGCTCTCTCTCTCTCCCTCTCTGTCACCCCTCCACCAAACGGACTCCCATCGCCCCGGTCACCCCGCCGTACCGTTGCGCCGCGCTTTCCACCGACCATTCTGCCACCCGCCGCCGGTTTTCAACCCCTTTCCCCGCTCTCTGAGGGACTGGTCAGGTGCTTTGGCTCGCTTGCTCGCTCCGCGCNTTACTTCATTTTGGTTCTTCCATCCTTTCCTGTGTAGTGCTCGGTCTCCCGAAACCATGCCCTCTTCCCTCGACGCAACGCCTCGCCCGCGAATCGAGTTGCGTCGAGTCGAGTCGAATCGGATCGAATGGAGTCCAGTCGAGTCGAGTCAGCTTCGTGCAGGGCTGGCCCAAAGAGCTCTCCGTTCTTTCTCACTGGGCCCCTCGTAACTCTCATTGTCATGGACAAGAAAGACAAGACGATTTCTTTAATGCTCGACGGGATGACGTTATGGAAATAATCCTTCAGAAACGTTGGACGCTCGTAGAATTTCTCTTAGTGTTATAGAAGTCTAATGAATAGACAATCATTTTGTAGCATTGTCTTTATAAATTTAGCTGTACCGTTATAGACAGCGTAGGCCGTAGACACATGTATAAACGGAACCGTGATTAAGCTTTCTTTATATACAGTGTCTGTTTCAACTGGATGTGAAGAAACGGCACCGAGGAATACTGACCTCTTGTAATATTTTATTATTACTGCCATGCAAGATTGAACAATGCCTTCGTTCGCGATCGATCAGAAGTATTAATTCTTTTTATGTTCATTCGTGGGGTACGAAAACCAGGATCCTAACTTTAGGCGTACATCACTGCGACGCTCATCTCTCTTTCTTTTTCTCCCTCTTTCTCTCTCCTCTCTGTAGAGAGTATATGCACGCATATACACAGTCTCGAGCGGCGCGTTCACGCGAGTGCATAACGCTGGCTTTGTCGCGCCGATGCCAGAACCAGACCTCTGTCCTTTCCCGTCCTCTCGCGAGCCTTGCGTCCATCTTCATCACGCCGTGGCCAAACCGCGTTCGGGCTCTCCGTCTTTCGCGTTCTGTCTCGTTCGTTTCCGCGCAGACTGTACACTCCATTCTCGTCCGGTTAGAGAAAGTCTTGCTCTCTCCCGCGGGAACCCGTTCCCACCCGCCCATGTGCTCTCTCTCTCTCCCTCTCTGTCACCCCTCCACCAAACGGACTCCCATCGCCCCGGTCACCCCGCCGTACCGTTGCGCCGCGCTTTCCACCGACCATTCTGCCACCCGCCGCCGGTTTTCAACCCCTTTCCCCGCTCTCTGAGGGACTGGTCAGGTGCTTTGGCTCGCTTGCTCGCTCCGCGCGTACGCTCAATCGCTCTCTGTCCACCGTCGAGAACGCATCCCCCGCGAGTCTCTTCCTCGTTGTACGCGCTCGAGCGCGGCCTGAATCCGTCCTTGTTCGTCGCGTCGCGTCGGCGAATTTCGCGGCGTCCTCCGCCGCCGCCACCGCCGCCACCGCCTCCTCTTCCTCCTCCTCGTGCTACTCCTCCTCCTCCTCTTCCTCGTCGGTTCTGGCTCTGCGTTGCCTCTGCCTCCTCCCGCTCTTCGCCGCGTCCTCTTCATCTCCTCGCTCCTCCGAATGCCGTGCGCCCTCAGCACGGAGCGCCGAATGCCATTTCACTTTCGTTGGGCTTCGCCGCGTAGGAGATCGGGCCCTGCCAGGAATTATCCTCTCGTTCTACGTGGTCGTAACCTCCTCGTACACGGTTTCATCTGGCTTTTTCACGACGTCGACTCCACCAACGCCGATACCACCTCGTTTTCTCCTCGTGACTTCCACCGTGCCTTTCCTCTTTCTTCTTCTTCTACTTCTCTTCTCGTTTCTTTTCCCTCTCTTCCTCCTCCTCCTTCTTTCTCTTTCCCCGTCTTCTCCGTCTCTTCTTCCTCTTGCTCCGTCGCCTTCTCTTCCTTCTCCACCTCCTGTACTTCCTTATCCACTTATCTCTCTTCCTCTACCCGTCTTTCCGTTTGCTTCTCTTCCCCTTTCTCATCTCGCTGCCCTTGGTGCACCTTCTTTTTCTCATTTTCGTATCATTCGCCCGACTTTCTCCGTTTCGCTCTTTCCTCGTTGTCCCGTCTCCTCCGTTCTCCGTACATCTCTGCTCTATCAACGAGGGATTGTTCACCTACGGAGTGTCGCAGCCAGGTGAGTGATAAACGATACAACTTCCTTCGCGCCACGATGGAAGAGTGTCTCGGCGGACGCATTGTGTCATGTTGTGCCGCGTCTCGTCGCGTCGTGTCGCCTCGCTTCGCGTTATTGCTACTTGCGACAGAATGGGCATTGCTCCGATGAACTTTTCATAACAGACGTAGAGGGAAGAGATGATAAGAAGGCGGGAAGAAGGAAAGGAAGGCGGGAGCAGTGAGTTAAAAAGAAAGGAAAGCGAAAGTTTTATATGGACGCCGGAGAACGTGTCCGCCGAATCGTGGACAATCGTATTAAGCACGTGTGTGAAACAGTATGGTCTGCGTCTATACCACTTGCCTCCTCTGTATCGAAATATCGTCGGCTAAATTTATACGATGGTAAATCACCGGCGCGATGCACGGACACGGAGGAGCGTCGGGAGATCACGTGCCGGTGTCTTTCTTCATGAATGAAGCAGAGAGACAGGACGATTCGGTGCAAAGTGTTTACCACCGTCTGCGTCGCTCGGATAATCCACCTTGAGGCGAATGCACCGATCGCCGATGCATATACAGCATCGATCAAACGAGTGAACACTAGTGAACAGTGTCATGCACGCCGCGAGTGCACGGTGTATATGTTAATCGTTACCCGCGTTAATCCGATCGGACGACCGTTTGCTTACGAGGACTCGATCGAAGGACTTTGTTCGAAGCACGCGCGCGTAAAAGTATACACGTATCCCTGAAGATGAATACGTGAAACTTGTGTTACACGCAATGAATTCGAACGAGCGAGCCGTCCGAATCGTACATATTCGTCTCCTAACGAATAAAAGTGAATATGCTGTCTGTGCGTCGTAAAATTAGGTATTTGGATACCGCTAGCGAACCGAGTGATAACCGCGAGTGAAGTACATATGTACGCATACCAGCCGAAGAATTACATGCTGAAGGATAGGTATGCGTATATGATATGCATGTATGCGCGTGCACCTTTCGTACGTGTATAAGATTCCTGTAGACGTAGACGTTTCTACGAAACTGCGCCATCCGCATCATCAGATTTCTCTACTTCACATTCGTAAACATTCGGCAGGCAGATTACATCTCACCCGCTTAATCTTACGTTATAATAGCCACGTACTCTTGTCAATTGCAACTCAATGCGTGGGCGATACGTTGGAACTCGATTAAATTCTTCTTCATTGCATAGCGAAAAATAGGAAATAACTAACGAAATTACTTGAAGACAATACGTTATGGGATAAGGCTTACCGATGAAGAAGTCGAGGGATGTTCCGAGTTTGCCAGTTAGAAAAATTCATAGAGTNTCTCACCCGCTTAATCTTACGTTATAATAGCCACGTACTCTTGTCAATTGCAACTCAATGCGTGGGCGATACGTTGGAACTCGATTAAATTCTTCTTCATTGCATAGCGAAAAATAGGAAATAACTAACGAAATTACTTGAAGACAATACGTTATGGGATAAGGCTTACCGATGAAGAAGTCGAGGGATGTTCCGAGTTTGCCAGTTAGAAAAATTCATAGAGTACACCAACATCGCGTTGTCATTGTTGAACACGTGGTTGCCAGAGACGCACTTCCATTCAGAAAGGAAGTTATGTAGCATGGAGAAGAAGAGAGGAAGGTTATGCTCGTGACGCCCGTTACATTATCAATTCCGTTATGACGCCGTATTCGTAATAGCGGAGACGACCCTACGACCATCTTCGGGGATTCCCCCGTACGCATTCTCCTCTCCGCTTTTCTTCTCTCGTTTCTCCCTTTCACACCAGTCTCTCTGTACCCCTCTCCTTCGGCCTTTCGGCTCTTCTTTCAACGGTGAGTCTCTTCGTACTGGCTATAGATGTGTAACGCGTACATAGCTTTGCTAGTACGGTCTCACACGGACCAACCCCCAAGCTACCCCCCTTCCTGGTCTCATGAAACGTTTCCACGGTCGATCTTTTTGCGGATTTACACCTGTTGGACTTCCCTTCTTCGCCGCCCCTTATTTCCTTCCACGAAAGGAGGAAGAATCCGTCTCCTTCCATTTCCTTGTTAACATCATTGACGCTTTTTTTTTGCGTACGCGTATAGAATGATAGCCATGGACATTTGTCTTGCCTTGAATCATGATCGTAGTTCCATGTCGCATACCGATCGAAGACATTCGTCGTTGGACTTCTCGTTCTCGGAACGTTCCACGAAAGTATCGTCGTCGTTGTCGGTCACGAAAATCAGAGAACAAAGGTAGCGGAGGTGGAATTTTTCTTTCTCGTCTCGCGTCAATTAGTCTGGGATAATTGGTCGGGCGATGCCCTTGAACCCTAAGTATTGATTGGTGAGGTTGGATTCTGCCGGTGGCTTTCCCTCTTGCCTCCGAACCGATGGCACCACCCCTATGCATCCACCGCCGAACCAACCAACTACCCACCCGTTCCCTAACCCCTGCACCGGCACCCGTGCTACCCTACCTATCGCCCAGCGTCCGTGGTTCTCCAAGTGCCGCCGTCACAGCCAACGGCCCTGCCTGTCGTTTGTTGAAGCATCGCACCTTATCTACCTTTTTCCGTCCTCGCTCGTTTCTCCATTTTTCATTTGCTACGTGCTTTAACATGATTAACGAAACTATATAATATATTTTAATGTGACCGACGTAGACCTTCAACGCAAAAGATTGTCCCATGGAGATACCGTATAACTTCGATTTTTTACCGGCATCCGTCTGTCATCGGGTTATCACGTACCCAATCGTTTTCTCGAGTACTCGAAATCGTGAGTTATATTCTTTTAGCGAAATTTTCCTAGTACTGTTACGATGATATCTTTGTCTGTACGCTCCCATCCATGTCCAACACGAAAGTTCAATCACCCTACAACCAATACCACGATATCCCGTGGCTTGTCGAGCCCGAAGATTCGCGGACATTTCGACCAAGTTAATACGTATCCCCGCTCCGAACTAGAGGACGGGGTAAAGTGTGAATGAAGAAAGGAGAAGGAAAAAGAGTGGTATGAGGAGATAAAAAGAGATACACGGAGAACGAAAGACAGGATGTGTACGTGGAAACGGTTGGAAGTCATATCGGTGCCGTCGCGAGCGCCGAGGAGAGGATCGGAGGTTGGGGTGGTCGATACGGCCCTGGGGCCGCGACAGCCGCGTCGGAGGCCTCCCCATTCTTCCTGCGGGCGTTTTTGCCTCTCTGCCCTTCTCTTTCTCTCAGATGCTCACTCAATCGCTGGTTCACTCGCAATCTCTCTCTCTCCCTCCTCTTTTCCCCTCTTCCTCTCCGCTTTACCTCTCGCTTCGTCGTCATGTTCCCCTCTTCCTCTTCGAGGCACAGCGCTGTGAACCTAGTCCTATCCACCGCCACCCAGTTTTCCGCCCACACTCCACGTTTCCAGCCGCCACCGACACCCCCGGCGCGGAGCCTACCTAAACCCCCACCTGAACCAGCGCTTCCATCGTCTAACTCTTCCTCTGCTTTCTCACCCCCTCCTGGCCGCGTCGTTACCGCCGCCACCGCTGCCACCGACGCCGCCGACGCCGACGCCGCCGCTGCTCTCATACTCTGCCCCTGTCCCCTTGCCGACCCCGCCTAATCGCACTATCCCTGCCTTGATTAAAGAACAGAGAGCCTCAACTTCAACGCGGACCTCGGTCTCGTTCGTTCGTTGCGTCGTCGTCGGTCTCGTCTGTTCGTTACTTCCCTTCCCGTTCCTTCCGCTTCGCTTTTCCTTCCCCGTCGCAAGAAGACCTCACGTCCGTTGACGTTGGGCCATCGTAATTCCTGTTCGGATGCTGGATCCGATGTCGTAACCACGTGGACCGGTGCAGAGTCACGCGGAAGTAATCGCGTCCCTTTCTTTTCCATCCACGATTCTCGATCCCTTTCCTTTTCCATGATTCCCGGCATTCCCACCCGTGTCCTCTCCTCCTCTCCCTCTCTTTCGGCCCTCCTTTCTACTCGTCTCCCCCGTGTCTCAGCTATCTACTTAGTTTCCCTTACGCATCGGTTTCAAGGTTAAGATCAGGGAGGAGCGGTGGGGTGAATATCGTGGTCCCAAGGAGGACGTCGCGCCGCTCGACACGGGTCGACGCACTATGCCGGTGAATCGTCGCACGCCGAAACTGGATCGCGAAAACTGATTTTAGACCGCGTCACCGCACCAGACGGGAACTGCGACATGAAACCGTATCCGTTGGACCAGCTCGTAAGGATGACGAGCTTTTACCCGAAACATGCGAAGAAGACTCGGCGAGTCCCTCTTTCTCCGTTTACCGCTCAGAACTTGAATTCATCCGAACCGGGCATTCCTTATTTCGATCCTAAAACGGTGTGGATAGCGGAGTCGCTTTGATGAGCCGCGCTCATTCCGCGGGAGTAGAAATCGAAATATTTTTTTTAGGTGAATATATTCGGTCGTGCTCTCTGTTTGTGATCAACCGGTCATTGCCGGAAGTAGCGTAGAGCAAGAGTTCACGATGGATTTGAAGTGAAATTTCTCAATTTCCATGTTGTGTATGTTACAGTCACTGTTGAAGACCGCCGATCAACTGAAGATCAAAGGACTCTGCGAGGTGCCCGAAACCAGAGATGGACCACCTTCTGTGAGCCTGAGCTCGCCGCCGAGGGAACCCGGCACTCCTAGGATAAATTTCACGAAGCTGAAGAGGCATCATCCGAGATACAAGAGGCCCAGGACCGCGTTCGAGCCTCGTGCAACCGATTCCAGGCATTACGATCGTTACAAAGAGGAAGAATCGAAAGATAATTACAACCGCGAGAACAAAGAGGTAAGCGGCGATGTCGATGAACGCGTTGGGGAAAACCTTAGGAACGCTCGAGACAACCGTTCTCAAAACGACGGCACGCGGTCATCCCGTCACGGTCGTCGCTAAATTCGTACCGGATATTTCGCAGAACCACAGAGACTGGCAAGCCGATGATGAAGAGTGCACGGAGGCAACCACGGGAGCAGTAGTCTTGGAAAGTTGCCAGCGTAACAGCAACACCAGTATCGCCAGCACCGGCAACAACAATAATAACAATAATAATAGTAGCAACAACAGCAACGGTAACAGTACCAGCAACAATAACAACAACGGTAAGCAGTCCTTCGAGGTACGAGCCCCACGCCTAAATCCCTACGTTATCTTTCATTAATCTCCTATTACACATCGGATTCTGACGATCAAGTGATGATGGAACCCTATACAATTTTTTTATGCTCATCGAAAGAGTATACGAAAATATAAATTAAAAGTGTTACTAAAAATTAATATGATCTTGAGAGATGAATAAAAGGCAGGCGTTATACCGCGCGAAGTTGACGTTTGACATCGCTTAAAAATTAACTCTTATTCGATCAGGATAAAAAAACGATAAAAAAGGATCACCATATTCATTGAACCTTCAGCTATGAAATAAAGTTGGTTCGAAAATTAAGGTGTTTATACTGACTTTATAATAAATCTTTCAACACGTGCAGGGCTTCCCTTTTTAGGTAGATAGGTCGCTAGTGCCGCGCTATTACGGCTGGCCGGTCGCTTGCCGCTGTATTTAATTTTGCGAATATACGATAAATTCCATTCAAAAGCTTGAATTCCTTTAATTATTTCGAAATCAGCGAAGTGATGATGATTTCATATGAAATACATTACATGCCATTTTAAGCAAAATCCCTCATACCGACGTCAAACGTCGACTTCGCGCGGTATGACGCTCATATAACGACCGCCTTTTATTCATTTCCCAAGATCGTATTACTTTTCGGTAGCACTTTTAAATTTTTATATTTTCAGAATCTTTATGATGCGTGTACTTACGATTGATATAAAAAATTCTGTCATTTCAGCATCATTTTGACAATGCTCTTTGTGAGAGAAAATTTGCTATGAACTTCCACGGGGTGCTCCTGAACCATTTTACACTGCATGAATGAAATTCAATTAAAGTTTTTTTTTCGATTTGTTTACAACGAAAGAATAAAGAATAAATAAATATTGGTTTGAACCACGTGGCGGATTTAAGTGTGGGGCAACATCCATTTTACGATAGCGTATAGGACAGACTGTTTTCACTTTAAGTAAAAAGGTGATATGTTCTGTCACACAGGTCTCGGACACTACGGTCATCATCCGGATCCCGGAGATGTTGATCTACCGCCGGAAACTCAACCTACACCACCGAGTGCTACGTTAGTCGGCACTACGATTACTCACTTAAGGGACCCGGATCACCATGCTACAGGTAAAGCACCCTATCCATACAGGATATAATCGCAAACCAGAGCAACATAAGTCATTCGTTTAAATGGATACCAAGAAATTTTTAAGATGTGGTTTATCGCTTTACTTTATTTCTATTGTTTGTGCGCTATTTTTGTATATCTCACTCACGATCTACATTTCTTTGTCACCCTGATTTCTACACCGTTCAGAAGCACGCGAATGACAGAAAGACACTAAACTCGAATACGTAGTTGAGTTTGTAACAAGATTCCGATTCCGCGACCACTAAGCGGGCATCGCGGTAACTCGGGACGAATCGTAAAGGGGAGTAAAACCGCAGCCGGTCATTAGACAGGGAGGGAATCAAAATAATTGGTCTAATCAGGCTTAACTAGTTGCGATTAGATTTGCGTTGCTCGACTCGCCACAGCCTACGCAAGCTCGTTTAGTGCGTGCATCTAACTTTGCCTTCGGTGGGACTTCTTTCATCGACGCAACGATGACGGTGACATCGTCCAGGTGCTTTCATGTTTCGTTGCTTCGCGATATTATGTGATTTCGTTGCTAAAAGAACGTATTAGAACCGTGTTATTTTTCCGCGTCTGTTCACAGAAATCCAAACTTGCGACAGTGTGAAAATTAAGTTTGAGACGTTACACACGATGGATTCATCGGACACGATCGATATCGACAGCCACATGTCAGATCGGGCGAGCGTTAGTTCTAAGAACGCAGCCGACAGCGACAATATGATGATGATCACACCAGAATTACTCGGATTAATGCCTTCTGGTAGTTCGGTACACTCGGATTCCGGGGAGACCAACTCGAGGGGTCACTCTGGACAATCGAGTTCTCATCATCACGGCACGAAATCATGGACTCAGGAGGACATGGACGCCGCGTTGGAAGCCTTACGAAATCACGACATGAGCCTTACAAAAGCCTCCGGTAATTTACAAATAAGTGTTACCCATTTTACTGACACAGGAGTCTATGTTTTTAATCTTGTATTTGAATGTACGATCTCGAATAAAAATATACAATCGTTTTTTTTTTATCCACAAAGTACAAAAAGATACACTTCTCTCGCATATGTTTCGACATTCTGGTATTTAATCGAGTTACGTGTCATATTCATTTTAGCAACTTTTGGTATACCCTCGACAACTTTATGGCAAAGAGCGCATCGGCTAGGTATCGACACACCGAAGAAAGACGGGCCTACCAAATCCTGGAGCGACGAAAGTTTGAACAACGCGCTGGAAGCGTTACGAACCGGAACGATATCGGCGAATAAGGCTTCGAAAGCGTTCGGTATACCATCAAGCACTTTATATAAAATCGCGAGGAGAGAGGGCATTAGACTAGCTGCACCTTTTAATGCGAGTCCAACCACCTGGTCACCCGCCGATCTCGACCGCGCCCTGGAAGCAATACGTTCTGGTCAGACGTCGGTGCAAAGAGCTTCTACCGAATTCGGTATACCAACAGGGACGTTATACGGTCGGTGCAAAAGGGAGGGAATCGAGCTTAGCAGGAGTAATCCTACGCCATGGAGCGAAGACGCTATGACCGAAGCCCTCGAAGCAGTTAGGTAAATTATCATTTTCTCCTTTCTTTATTGACAGTTGCATTACGTTTATGTACTCGAGATAGGAGCACGTTTATACAATAAAGTAACATTCAACACGAAGAACGGATTTGATGATTGATTAAACCAGACATTTGCTAGATGTAATGTAGTGAATGTATTGATTGAATTATCAGTAGGGAAAAACACGAATGTGGTATGATGGTTGTCCATTTTCAGATTAGGCCACATGAGCATCAATCAAGCGGCTATCCACTATAACTTGCCGTACTCTTCTTTGTACGGTCGCTTCAAAAGAGGGAAATACGAAGAGCCGTCGGTCGGCGATTTATCGCAAGACGGTAGCAATCCGCATTTCCATCAAAGCCCAACTCAGAATCATTCGTCCGCCGTTCCGGATCAAATGCCGTACCAAGGCAGCTGAAACTTACCTCTTTATTAGATCGGTTTAAGTTAACTTGAAGTCGTCGAGTTTCTCGCTGCAACTTCACAATCAATCAATCGTGAGGGCGGTGATACAGACGATCAAAAGCCACCAACCAAAAACGCGTGTTTATACGGAAAGCAAGAATAAAGACGAATATTCTTAGTAATTCAAAGCCGGAAACCGGGGCTTATGGTGATACTAAGTGATTGGAAGGCAGGAAGGGTTGGGATTTAGACCGGACACAACGGGGTAGGGAATGGGAGGAGCTTGCAGTATTAAAGACGGATTGTTTTAAGCGAATATTATGTATATTGTGTGACTCTTGCATCGAGGCGGAAGTGTAGATTTATGAATTATAATTTATAAGAAATATTTATAAAGGAAAAGCAGAAAGTGAATACTGTACAGTTGGGATAATCCCAGTAAATCTAGCATCTAAGTTGCCACTGGGCCAATGCGGGACGGATGGTAATTCCTAACGCGATTCGTTTCTCGATCTTCATTTTCAATATCTTCGCAGCTGACCGGGCTCTGTTGAAAACGAACGACGCAATCGAAGACTACCTATGTATATATCTTTAGTAAATAACGTAAAAAATTAATTACGGACGATTAAAGAAGAGAGGAAGGAATATTTCCGCGGTTGCATTTAAAATCCTCTTAGAACTGAAATATCTCGTGATGAATGTATTAGCAACAGAGAACGAAGTAGCAGTCATCTTCCATCGAATTTATGTTCTCCGAAATTTCGAATTCTGTTACGTACGTTACTTTAGGAAAATGTGTGAATAAGTATATACTGCGACGGGTACAGAAATTATTTTCTCATTTCTGGAAATGGGAATGAAAATGAAAATGAGTGCATGGAGTTTCGAAGAATTCGATCGATTTCTAAAAAGCAAAGATACTTTCTTTGTTCAACTAAACTGCCATGTATAAAGAAAATATGCTACATCTGTCACCATTTTATCATGCTCACAGCTATTATATATAAAAACATATGAGTACATACTACTTATAAATAGATGTACAGTTTATATATTTTAAATTAAAAAGTAATACAATTAAATGAAATGTTTCTTGTTTACAACATATTATTTTAACATGATACGAACGATAATGATTGTTTGTACATTTCCCTTTTCTCCTAAACTTGATAAAATAATTTTGTTACTCATTTTGTGACCATGTATGTTTCCATCATTTTTAAACGCTCGTGTAATTCGTGAAGTCCTGACATCCTGATTTCCTGACTGATCCTACAAATCCTGATCCTATTTATAGTCTATAGCATATAATGTAAAACCAAGTAAAATGTAATTGCATACACATAAAGGACAATGGTAAATTTTTACGTGCTCTGTCTGATAATTTTGCTCTTTCACCGCTAGATGTCCACGAAGTTATTCGAACCACCGAGGAGAGATAGTAATCTCTCCTCGGTGTTCGAACCAAATACCTGTCAGTGTCAGTTGGTGTCAGTACGGTCAGTGTTAGTACCTGTAGTGACATAGGCAAGATCTCAACATCAGTCTCGTTGTGATTATTAAAGAATATTGAAATTGAAGTTAAAACTGATATTGAAACATTACGCATTTCGTCTGCAGTAAATTTTGGCGTTTATTGAATAAACAATTTTCGTTGAAAGAAATTTAACGTCATACATGGAGGCTCAAACAGATAATTGCATTTTTTGCAACATCGTAAATAACAAAGCACCAAGCGAGAAAGTATACGAGGTGCAAAAAAGTTAATCTCTATTATTTTGTCTGACGTAATATCGTTAAATGTTGATTCTTTATATTCTACTTTTATATTCGAAATTTCATTTGAAAAGTCCATTTATAAATATATAAAAATATCTTTTATCATTCATCCGTTATAAACCAAAATACATATATTTCATTCCAGGATGAATATGTGACATGTATCAAGGACATTAATCCAGCTTCAACATATCATTATTTAATATTACCAAAGAAACACATACGTAATGCCAAAGAACTCAAATCGGATGATGCTGAACTTTGTATGTGAGATAAGTATACCATTTTTAATCATTCTTGTTATTGTGTAACTCACAGAGAATGATAATTTTCAGATGAGAAAATGATTTCCACAATGGATAAAATATTAGAGGAACAAGGTTTAAACAAAGAGTCTACACGTTCAGGCTTTCATTGGCCACCATTTAACACAGTACATCATTTGCATTTACACGTTATTTCTCCTGTCTGTGATATGAGTTTTAAAAACCGAATTCTATTTGCATATAACTCCTACTGGTTTGTAAATGTACGTACGTACAAAGTTAATCCAAAAAATGTTTATGTCTACACATATTTATGATTAACAATATCTTTTTGTCTTGCAGACAGACTATGTAAAGTCTTACCTTGAAGGTCGTAAGTAATGGCATGGTCAAGCTCAAAGGTAGGATACGTACCTTTACTGTCGTCTTTGCTGAAAGATGAAACTTTGAATCTATTTATAAATAGGATTTGTCTTCCCTAAAAGCAATTGGTTTATTGTGGTATTTAAATGCTGTGGTACATCTAAATATCTTTTATGCATTTTAGATTTGCGAAAATATATTTGTATTATACTATAAATCATTGTACAGTTAATATAGTTATGTACATTTTGTTTTTGTATTTATCTTAATTTGATGGTTTTTGAAAAAGCCCTTTTTCGTACATGTCTGTCCATTGTTGTCCACTAGGATATGAATACTTGGTGATACAGTCCTGTTTGAGTTTGGTCGAATAACCTGGTGCTGTGGGCGGCATATAACATGCATTTTGAACCTGCACTGGATGTTCGAAATGCTCGTGCTGTTGATCAACGTACTCTATCACTCGATTTTCGGTTGATCCCGTCAAGGAAACAAAATCCCACATTTGTAGATGTTGAACCATTTCACACAGACCCACTCCACCAGCATGTGGACAGACTGGAACTAATATGAGAAATTTCGAATTCAGAGGTGTTCAGTACAGTACTTGGAATTCTACTTAAATTTTAATTATTTGTAATAATCCTAGCTTACCGCCCAGTTTTTTTGCCATCAGATAAACAGCTAGTATTTCGTTGATCCCACCAATTCTTGCCGAATCAATTTGACAATAATCGATCGCTTTCGCTTGTAGCAGTTGCTTAAACATCACGCGATTAGCGCACATTTCACCAGTCGCGACGCCGATACCATACGGTCTCAACTCATTCGCAATTTTCGCATGACCCAGCACATCGTCCGGAGACGTGGGTTCCTCGATCCAAACCGGCTTGAATTTCATCAACTGTTTCATCCACTCTATCGCTTCATTGACATCCCAAATTTGATTTGCGTCAACCATCAATTTATTCTCGTACCCTATCGCGTCGCGTATCAATTGACATCTTTTTATGTCATCCTTTAAATTTTGTCCGACCTTTGCTTTGAAAGACGTGAAACCAAGGGCTAAAAACTTCGCGCAAAGCTCCTGAACTTTACGGTCGCTGTATCCAAGCCAACCCACTTGCGTAGTATACGCGGGATATCCATTTTTTCGTAACAACTCCTGGCGTTCCTTTTTGCCCTTTTCATTGTCTTTCAATAATTGTATTGCTTCTTCCTTCGTAATGACATCGGTGCTATAAAAAATATGCTTCAGTTGAAGTCATTCATTTAAAAGTTTGATTTTCTTCGATTTTTTTAAATGTATTGAACTCACATGTATCTGAAATCAATCGTAGAAACTAATTGTTCGGGAGTTAAATCGACAAGCAGTTGCCAAACGGGTTTATTTTCTATCCGAGCCCAAAGATCCCACAGTGCGTTTACTATGGCAGCCGTGGCAAGATGGGTAACACCCTTTTCCGGTCCAATCTACCGAATTCATTCATATACAAAATTAATTAACATTTTTAACAATATTTTTATTATGTAACCACGCATTCGCGTACGTTACCCATCTTAATTGGGATTCACTGGTTAATTTCCTCCAGAAGGATCCGAAATTTTGGAAAATTTCAGTTACGTTCTGACCTTTTACTAAATATGACATTGACTTGCAGGCTTGTACGACTGTGAATAGTTTTGAGGTTTTTAGTAAGTACCTTTTTCTAATTGCAAGTAATGATAAGTATCGAATATTTATAACTGTTCTTTAAATAATCTTACCGATTTCCGTGCCCCTGCCTAAAGTAAATGTTAATCCGTATCCTTCGATTCCTTTGTTAGTCTTGATTGTAACATAGGCACAAGAATAATCAGGATCCGTGTGCTGTCAAAATAAAATGACATTTTCATTAAAGGGCTGGTAGAATTAAACATTTTTAATTGTACGTATATAAATACATACGTATACGAAAATAAAATATTATACGAATATAATAATATTCTTACGTACCATAGCATCACTTCCATCTGCTAATAATGATGTTGGAAATCTGATGTCTTTCACATCGACATCCGTAATTAAAAGAGCCATTGTTCATATATTTAAAAAAATCTCTAAGATATAATACGATATTTAATTTTTCTTTAATTGGTTCTATCCAAAATGCAACAGTATTAAACACTAAGTAACTTTATCTGAACATCGGCTTAATATTGTACCACGGTAGCCGCAGCAGTCACTTGTGCCTCTTATCACATTACATAAACATTCGAGTACATATGCATTATCTTTTCAACGTTGTATAAAATTTGATAAATGCTGGCAATGGAACAAACAAATATACTTAGATAAGATGTGCTTTTAGACCTATCTATATATTTAAAAATTCACATTTTGCTAGTGTTTGCACATTGCTATGTATGCCATCATTTATTCGATAATTAATTAAATTATTTCGCAATAAATAATCGTGAACGGATGAAACTTCCGAAGTTCGGAGCGGGAAGTCTTCTTCTTGAATTTGAGTTTTGAGTCTCATCAATCCGACTTCTGGTTCCGGAGATATTGTCTTGTAAAAGCAACCATAATCTTTTCTGCCCCGCTATTCTAATCCCTTTTGTATGTTGACCGGCTCACCGGTCTAAACGCCCAGCTCATACTCGTAACTAGGTCACTGTGTCAGCAGTACCAAACGCCGCGTCTTAACTTTGGAAGACTATACATCTCCGGAATGAATTGAGATAGCGGAATGACTAAGAAAACATTTTTTTCTTTATGATTTCTTCTATCAGCGAGAGGATTTTTAATAAAAAAATTCGATGTCCCTGTATCGATTNACCAAACGCCGCGTCTTAACTTTGGAAGACTATACATCTCCGGAATGAATTGAGATAGCGGAATGACTAAGAAAACATTTTTTTCTTTATGATTTCTTCTATCAGCGAGAGGATTTTTAATAAAAAAATTCGATGTCCCTGTATCGATTTTATGTTTTTATTAACATGTATAACTTGTTAGAGCTCAGTAATACTGAGACTAGTGATCAATAACAGGAGAATATTTATTGTTCATTTTCTCATTTATCTGTCATCGCGTAAGGTCATTCGGTTAATCTATGAAGGAATGATTCCTGATTTCAACTTCCTACTTTCAGGATTGGTCATTTCGTCAAAGATTATGCTCGTGAAATAAAATGCGAGGACCACTCACATTTGGAACCATTAATTGTGAAAACGATCTAAATAAGAGAGATAGTGAAAGAAGGTGCAGGATTAATTTGGAAAGTCTAAACGATAAAAGGATCACTACGTTGAGCAAGAAAATCACAGGCACACTCTTTACAAAAATAAAAATTTCGTTCTGTACTTCATTTTCTACCACAGTGAGCGATAAGATTGCTTAATCTGCTGATAACGTTATGTCACGGTATTACATATTCATAATTAGAAAGAGTACGATTTGATGAGTTTAACAAACGAAGTAAGGTACTTGAAATAAAAATTTTACTTTATTAGCAGTCGTCAACAATCGTATTCAGTTACGCTACATTTTTATCTTGGCGACTTAATAGTTATAAACTTTAATTATTTATTCACAAACAGTTCATGTTTAATAAGTTAAAACTGTAAATATTGTTCTTTTGGCGATATGGAAATTTGATTTTATTATACATCCTAAAGTATTTTTCTTTAATCAGATTCTTGTTCTATGTTGTACCACCAAATTTGTATTCAACAACTTGTCAGTTGCAAATTTATTAATAATAACGTTTAAATTATTCATTTGTTTATGAATAACAATTTTCACGAACCCTTATTTGTACATTGTGATAAATACAAAAGTTTATATATTTAAATGTAATAACATGGATTAATTTATGTAACAATAACCAAGATATTGATTCTTTTATTATATTAACTTGAATTCAAGTCATGTATACGCACATAAATACACTCACACATATACGCACACGGAGGCTATCACGGAGAAAGAATTGCGCAGATCTGTAGGAACTTCCAGTACGGTGCATTTTAATCCATTAAATCCATTAAATCGTAAAAAATATAAACGTAATAAATGGAAAGGTATGTAGATACTGGAAGATTTACTTCATATTTTAAATAAACCTATCGAGTTATGCCTAGTGAAATTATTCAATTTGTTTATACATTTTTTAGACTATAAATTTCATGTTATGAATATAACAAAATAATCTAAAACCGTAACGAAATTTTCCTGCTCTTAAAGAGATCATAATTTCATCTTATGTACACACACATTTTTACATACAGATAAGTAAAATGTATGCATTCTACTCTCATGCTCTGTTTGATATTGGTAACTGGTTACTTACAAGTGATGGAATTTTGAAAGAATAAATTTTGTTTGAAATGAATGAAAATTTTTAGATATGATAAATAAGGAATCAATATTATAAAATAACATTTTTCTAATTTCATTTTTCAAAAGATAAAAAATTTCAAAGTAAATTGACATATAACATTTTGTTTAATCTACATCGGATTTCAGAGCACTAAGTGTACCCGTTTGTATTTTTGATGTTCTTATCTTTCTGTACGATGTAAGAAGATCTTCCATTGTTATAGGTCGCACAGTGTCGTGATACTCTTCACCATCGTTGCTAGTAGTGGGATCTCTGCAAAAAAAGAACGATAGCAGATAGTTAATTTAACGATTAAATTTTGATGTAAAAATGCCAAAGATTAATACTAACTGTGTATGTGTACGTAAATAATCTCGAACACGATAGATGGATGCATCTCTACAAAGTTCTTGCAAATCTGATCCTGAAAATCCTTCTGTCATCTTTGCTAATCTTACTACGTCCACATTTTCAGCTATTGGCTCATGATCAAGAATGAGTTTTAGTACATCCATTCGTTGTTGTTCATTCTAAAATATATTAACAAGTCAGTTCATTCATAACCATAGGAAGTAAATACACATCAAAATGTCCTTCTTAACTAATGTCATTCAATGTAGGATTTGCTTACTGGCAAACCAATGTGGAAAGTAGCTGGCATACGCCTAAGAATAGCTTTATCTAAATCCTGTGGTCTGTTAGTAGCACCCATTACTATGACTGTGCAAGACGGATCTGTGATCAATCCGTCCCAAAGAGACATGAACTGTGCTTTCATCATTGCAGTTGCCTCATGGTCTTGCGAATTACGTGCTCTTAAAAAGGAATCTGTGAAACAATATGTACACTCAAAATAAAACTTATGAAATATTCCTTTAAGCAACTTACCTATCTCATCAATAAAGATTATGCATGGTTGGAGTTTCACAGCCAATGAAAAGACAGCCGCAGTCAACTTTTGGCTCTCACCATACCATTTATCAGTTAGGATGCTTACATCTAAGTTAATGAAACATGTTTTAGTTTCTTTAGCAGTTGCTTTAGCAATCATTGTTTTACCACAACCAGGTGGCCCATGTAATAACACTCCCTAAAATAGAAATATAGACTATATGAAATCATTTAGTCAAGTGTACATGAATTGGATGTAATGAAATACCTTTGGTGCTTGTGTTAACTGAGAATCTTCAAATAATTCTTTCCTCTGTATAGGCAATATAACAGTTTCCTTAAGTTCTTGAATAACATTTTCAAGACCTGCAATATTATCCCAAGAAACTCTTATATCTTTAGGGTCCACTATATGACTAGCTATCATCATTTCATAATCTGTCAATTGATCCATATCTACTGACCATAGCAGATTGTCAGTTTTAGCCAATTTGCGTAGCTGTTCCCGTGCCTGTAGAATATTTACACTGCACTTTTTCGCTCAGGTATAAAATGTAAGGTTAATGCGTGTGGGGCAAAGGTTATGTAAGTTACAGCACTTAAAAACATCAAATGTAACCTTTTTCTTGGCTTTCTTCGTTGCGTTGCTCGTGGAATCGAGTTGGCTCATAAACCATTTCATACCGAAAAGTCCAAAAGCGGCGATAAACATGACCCTCGCCACAAATACGAATACCTCCGAACGCGTATATCCGAATCCATCGGCGACATTCATGATTTCTCTTAGTTTGTTTTTCGATTTCACTTAAAAATTGCTTCGCTCGTCGTTACGAGTGCTAAACCTATTTCCACACACAATGTGCACCCCTCAAACTTGTGAGTATGCAGGTTTTTGAGGTTTTCGAAGGAAAGAACAAGAACAGAGTGTATGCATAACTAGTCTAAGTACCTACGGTACCTACAGCCGGACTGCGAAACGGGAGAGAGATCTGTGTAAGGCATGCGCAAAACATGCGTGTGTATGAAAACCAGCAGTGATTAGAACAATTACTATTATATATTGGAGAAATGAGATAAAAAATAGCTGGGAAAGTTGATTTGACTGTTATTCATAATTTTGCAAAAAAAAGTAGTTCTATATATTCTTCGTGTCGTATCCGTGTCACGAACTAGCGACAAAAAAATGCGAACTTCACAAAATTAAATGACGCTCATATTGTCCCTTGATTTCAAGAAAATCAATTAAACTTCACGCCGAAAATAGGAGTAACGAAGTAGTAAAAGTAAATAATTCGTACATGGATAATATTTTTTATGTATTTATTTACAAACATTTGTTAATATGTATAAAAAAGACGTACATTTTTATTCATTACTTCTACAATCTATTTAAAATGGACGGATATATGTAAGACACTTTATACTATGTAGAAATATTCTTCCATGTCCTTGTAAAATCTCAGCCTCAATAATCGTTCAACAAAAAAGAGCTTTGTTCTAAAAATTTAAGGCTATAATAAAGGTACATACGACGTGTGTATTGTACATGTTACAGTTACGTCGCTAATGATAACTTACACGGACGGAATTATTATACTGAATAATATGCATGGCAGAATTATATGATACAAAAAAATTTGAGTGTTTTGCTCATGCTTGTGATTTTTACATTGGATCCGCAATGGGTGTTTCAGAAACACTGTTTCTGTGTTTGTTCATCTATAAATCTACAACCATGTCTAGCATATTGTCTTACAGATATTTATCTTGTGGAAAATATCATAACTGAAATAACAAGGGTTAATAAGGCAGTTACGGGAAGTAATGATAAAGTGGAGGCTCCATTACAAGTGTCTTCAGCACAAGAGCATTCTTCCCAGTAGACTCCGTTTTCATATACTCCCCAATTACAAACGCCAGTAACTCCAGTACTAGCTACAGAAGAACATCGACGTATCACCTGCCGCCATCGGCCATCCCCTGTAAACATTAATTTAAATAAATTTGGCAAAATTGTGTTTTTTATTGTAATATGCTGTCTTAATTAAGGATTACAGCAATGTGGAATCGTGACTACAGACAACAAAGAATTTGGCGTTTTACAATAAGAAATTAGGGAAGTAAAGTAGCTTACAGATGAAACCACGAGGACTCTGATGCGTTATTTTGACACAGAATGTGCCAGGCATCGCTGACTCGTCGCTGTTGCATTCTATAGGGATGTTCTTTTCCTTGTCGAATTTTCTGTAAGCTCCACACAAATCTTCACCCTTAGGATCGGTATCACTGCTGCACTGATAGCAGCGAATTGCCTCGCTACCTACAATTTGTTTAAATCCAATTGAAGATTGAATAAAGCTGACAGTATTTTATAACCTTAAACTTGTTTGATACAGGACACGGTGATACAGGAGTATGTAATCAATGTACACACGTTCATTTTTTTATAATGTTTGACTAAGTTTTCGCTCACCTATGACTGTGAATAAAAATAATATACAGATATTCGCGAACATGTTAAACATCATCTTGTGAAATGTCATTCAATTAAAACGGACTAACCACTATACACTCACAACAAACGGCCCTAATTCATGGGCGTTGGTCAGCCATGCCATGCCGTGGTCGGCTATAGGTTCTCCTACTTTAGCGGCTTTGTTTACCACGATATCCAATATCTCGGATTTGTAGATTTACAATAATTATAAAATAGTTAGCGCGGAACATTAACGTTTATTAACAATTTCTAAAAAATTGTTGTTTTTACAATAGCTCCAAAAAGTGTCGTCGAACTCAAATACACTTGGACTGTACTAATTAATATTTAGACTCCGCGTGTGGAAAATCACGTATACAATTTGCGTGAAAAGCTCTCAAGTACAACTTCCAAATAATATTTAAAGAATCGAAAGGAAGTATAAGATTTAATTCAGAACGTTTCCTTTTTCGTTGAAACTGGAAAATCGGCCAGATCGAAGTTGACAGTCGAGATCGTAGTCACACTTTTTAAATCGTACGAATCATTTTTTAACTGCTTGGAAAGCAGGAGCATAATTCGAATGTACATACGAACAGAATGTAATTTGTTACAATTCCTACATTCAGGTCTCTCCTCGAGAGGAAACTCGTATAATAGATCAGCAAGAATGAACTTCTCGTTCTTCATACTGGAAAACCATTCGTATGCATAAATCACCTTAAATCAACGGTGTGTTGGACTCATGAGGGTACTATCTTTCGACATGTGTCTAACACGATGGTAAAACAAATATGTATGCTTTCGACGATTTGATCCTCCTGTAAAAATCGGAGACGAACTATTGAATCGGTATTCATAGTACTGGACAAGGACTGGAATTATGGGATAGATAGGGATAGCAAATGCTTATGACGATCTTAAAAATAAGTAACAACTATGAATACTGACATTGGACCGACCTAATATTACGAAATCATATTATTAGATAAAAGTAGTTTATATCTATGGGAACAGTTCTCGTTAAAATAAATATCTCACGGTGAATATTTCATGCTAATATAGGTTTACTATGCCTTTATTGCGAATTGGAATAAACGAGGATTTCTGTACGTGAGCAGAGTGAAAGACAAAACGGATTTATCTTGTTAATTGTCGAGTGATCGATAGCTTTGAAATTGAAGCACAGGAAGAGCTGGAGCTGGAGAATGCACAACAACGATCCGGTCGCAACACTGACAGGAAATCACTTTTTCTCCTGTCCACATCCTGATAGATGAATACGGATGCCCGTCCAACGGGATCCCCGAAAATATTAATAGTCAACGATTAGTCATCGGGTCGACTCCATGTGCCAGCTAGACTAGACGGGCATGAAAATTTCAGAGACATCGGATATGCAAACTGCATCAAGGGAGAAACATTTTAACGGTAACGTTTGTCGATGAAAAACAAGATTTTCTAAAATTATGTACAGATCTGCGCGCGAACGTGTAATCTATCTATATCATTGCAGCGTATACGCGGAGAGAATTTCGCGATCTCACGGGACGTAAATATTCGTAGGCAAAGATCGAGTCGATAGATTCGCAAAGATTCTTGGCTGGCAAGTCCGCTTTTAATGGGAACTCGAGGCATCGGAATATCGTGTAGGCGCGGAGTCAGAGAAGGGTCTCGCCGATGTCGGGACACGAGAACGCTTTTCCGGCGACACGTAAATAAAAGTTTGAAGGTAAAGTGGTCGGAATAAAACTGGTCTAAAAATCGGGATCACCGAAGAGAGAAAGAAAGGTCTAAATTGAGGAGTGCTGACGCACAAGGCCGCGCTGTCTTTCTTCGATGTTCCATGCATATTTTCGCCAGACGTTCCGCGATCACGAATCGATGGAGCTGGGATCGGTATCGCACGGCGCGGGTGTTTATCGAATTTATCGAGTTCCCGTTGCGCCCCGTTTAAACTTTAAACGATACTCGATTGTTAAAAGAAACTGCCGTGAAAGGGTGGATCGTACATCTACATTCAAGGTACTACACGGAAAAAAGAATGGAGCAAGGGACAACGAGGCGAAGACAAAGACAAAGCTCGTCAATGGCGGTACGGAGAGAAGAAGAGCGTAGAGAGGGAGTCTCGAGAGGAAGAGACCTTCTCTCTTATTCCTAAGACGGTCGGTTTTTCTTTCGTTTCAGTACGAAACAGACTGGGCACGTATCTCGTTAGCGAATCATTAGCAACTCTTCTCGTGCTGCAGCTACTGCAACGAATGCTCACGGCCCATTCTTTTCCTTTTCTTTCCTCTTCCCTTACCGTCTCGAGTTATTTTTCTATTCTGGCCTTTTATGACCGACCCATACAAAAGTCAAACTGATCAACTTCGTTCCTCTTTCCCACAATTAATCAATTCGTTCTCCGAGAAGTAAGACGATAAGTAATCATGTATCTTAATATACATTTTCTTAAATCTACAACGAAATAGAGCTGATCAATTAATTATGTATTTTGTATCGAATCTTTATAGTACGCGCATGTTCATCCTTCTACTACTTATTGAATATATTATGTACACGTGATTAGGCGAACATTTACGAATGAAAATGAAGGCGGAGATATTTGATTCGGATCTCTTTTTAAGAGCTCCGTTTATACACTGTTGGCTTTCGTTCCGAGCCTCTCGTACGAAATCCTTCCCCTTATCAACGAATGCCTTTGGCAAAACGTGGCCCGTCTTTGCGGCAAACACAAGACGATAACTCAGCGCTGACATTGCCACCGTCACACCTGGAGCTCTTATCGTCTACGCGTCTGCTCGTCTACTCGCCAAACTATGTAAAGCCCACGCTGCTATTCTCGCTCGTCTATCTACCGTCTATTCGAATTTAGATACGTAGTTTACCGCCGCTGTCTATTAAGCACAAAACCATTTCTTCGTCTTTCGTTTGCAGGATTCCCTCGCCGCTCTTCGTTCGCGTTCCATAAATATTAATATCACGCATCGTTTCCCGTCGAGTCTGTGAATAATCGACGAGACGCGTTTGTCAACGCGGGCACTGGGAGCAAGAGGGGGAGGCGTTCCGCGCCGGTAAAGTACCAGACCGGCGACGAGAATAAAAAAAATACGAATTTATCGGGGGGCAAAGGGACGGGCGATCGGCTTTTGGCAAATAGAATAAATTTACAAAGTCTCGGCATTAGAGCGATTTTACTCGAGAGAAGCCGCATAATACGATCCCTCCGATTGAAGTGGGTAGAGGAAAAGTTCGAGGACGGATCGAATGAAATTTGAATAAAAATACCGTCTTCCCTCGGATGGGTTCCCCGAGAGGCAAAATAAAGCACGGCCTTAGCTCCCCGAGGGGTCAGCCGAGACTCCATTCCTGCCTATGTATGTATAGAGGACGACGCATCGTATAATAGCTAGATTTTCCAATAGACGATACTAGGTTCCGGATCACGTACGTTTCTCTCTCCGGTCCGCCGTACCTTCGACCGGCCCGCACACCTACACCGTCTTTTGACCACGATCCACCGATGTGTTTCGCCGAATCGCATCCTCAATACTTTTTTCTATTTTCTTTACATTCCCCGGAACTCGATCGTATCAACGGCAACGTAAGTAATTCCGTTCGCCGCCCGTTGGAAAATTGTTCGCAACGGGTCAGCTCTAAAGGAAGCGAAGGCGATCGAAGAGAGAGAGCCACGCTGCAGCCGGAGACGAACGATTTCAATTCGTCGGACGCAAACTGACAATTTTTCCGTTCTCCGACGCGCGCGAATGATTCTGCGAGGGAAACGCGCCCGGCATGGAAATGTCTGTTTATTATGTAAAATCTTGTTCTCGATTACGAGGACGTTCCCGGCGGTTATTTCTACATTCCGGGTGGATTTCCATGCGACGCTCGCCCCCGTTTCATTCTCTACGGTCCCGCGTTTTTTAATATCTACGATAGTTAATTAATTTCCAAGAATTTTCATCGGATTTTCGTTAATCGCTAGCTATTCATAAACGTCGACGTACATTGGTACGGATATGGCACGTCGCCACGAACCCCTACGGCTCTACTAGGATATTCAGCGTATCGAGGGAACGAGAGAGCTTGAAAGGATTACGAGATATGTTACCTGATAACCGAAGGTGCCTAGTCTCCGGATCGTGCTCCTCGCATACCGATTCCGATTCTAACCGGGGTCGAGTCGATAATTATCACGAATAAAACTATCTCATACGTATCTTTCTACCAGGATTAAATTTCGCCGGTGTTCGTTTTTCATATCCGAGATTTTAATTTAACGTCGCGACTTTTTGATACAAAATACGATGAGTCGCCGTACGGGTATTCATTAAAATATGAATAGATTCGTGAAAGAGAATTCCGGGTAAAGAATAGAATCGATTTTCCGTGGTCGATCGTGATCAAAAGCGGACGCTCGCGTCGAATTGTCAGCGGTCAGCGTTCGACGGATCTGGGATAGACGGATCCTCGAATGGAGAGCTATAACGAACGTCGATGACGGTCCAGAATGTCCAGATGAAACGCTTTATGCATCGTTCATCGTGGGATCGTTTCGCTCTCCGAGCTGGCGCGCGCTCACGTTTAACCCGAATATCGAATGTCAATAAGGGAAAAGGGCGAACGCGCGAGTGGAGATATTCGCGTTCTGCAGGAAATACGTTTCCCTTCGCGAGACTATCGCACTCGATATTCGCATCGATCGTTTTCCGCTCCTTCGCGTGCGACCGCAAAGGAAAAAGGAAAAAGGGGAGAAGAATGGACGAAGAAGAATATGTCTAGTCGGTCCGGGTAGTTAATAATGAATCGCGACGGACCGACGGGGCGGCGCGGCGCGGCGAGTGGATCACTGCCGCGGTCCTCGACTTAGCTCGGTTACTGGCAATTTTGATCCACCGTTCTGAATGCACCGGAAGAGAAGAGTCGGAAAACGGAGGGATCTCAGCTTTGTCGGCGTTACGCGGATGGAAGCCGAGCGCGGTTGGAATTCTGGCCAAACCGATACTCCAAAGGTCGGTTTCCAAGCTTTTCAGATTCCATTACGGCCGCCGCTGACGGGAATCAATATTTAAATTCGTAATGGAAACGCCTAGCTGCAATTACAGAACGTAGCCAGCTCTCCGAAGCAGTCGAATTTTTACTATTTTCGTTGATTCCCGTCCGCGGCAACCCCGGAAACTTCAGTTTCTGTTTTGACATTTACTTGAAAAATTCCTTCGTCCAACAGCTGGCCGCATTCATGGTACATATCCGATAAAAAGAGCGAATTTGTCAAACCATTTCAGATGAAATAACTTCTTGAATACATTTAATTTCGACTGCCAACTTCTGAATGAAAGGAAGTTCAAGTAAAAGTAGATGTTACGCTCGCTAGCAATCGCAATCGAAAACGAGTAATGTTGCGCCTCTAACGTAAGAGGATGTCGGAGAGGAGCGAGGGATGGGGGATGTTGACGCGTAATTGAGCGCCACTGGTCGAGCCGAGTTTGAGTCCGTGGCCGAGGTAGAATTGTGCGTGGATCAATAAATCGCGCGTGGAATGGAACGGTTCGGCGGAGACGCGGGACCAGGGAATAAAGGGAGCTTACGGGCGACGTGGATGCCAGCTTGGAAAAACAGAAATTTCTAAATAACGTCGATCGATTCCGGGCGGGCAGCCCTCTCGTCGCACGTACTACGAACTACGGCCGTTTTTATTCCGACGCTGCGAAGACGTACGTATACGGACGCGGCACGGGTAGGTACTCGACTCGGCCCAAGAGAACCAAATGATCGTTCTCGGATCATCGGAACGGAAGTCGCGTGTAGCTGTTTCGCAACTACGTCCGTAAACTTGCGAGGCGTCACTCCCAGCTGGTGCCAATGTTCTCATAGGAGAGAACAAGAGAGAGCTCTCCGATAACACGCAATCTCGGATGCTATCACCGACAGGACACCTTGTTCTCCTGCCGTACGGTCCAAAATTCGTTTCTTCCTACTTGCGAACTGTTTTCTCATTCTCGTCCCGTCGACAAATCGACTTAAAAGTAAAGGTTACATCGGTGCGCTTCCAAACTGGCTACGGAACCTGCGAGACAGTCTGTTGGGAGCGGGCGAGTGTAGGAAAGCAACCGTATCCTTTGGGCGCGCAATNCTCCGATAACACGCAATCTCGGATGCTATCACCGACAGGACACCTTGTTCTCCTGCCGTACGGTCCAAAATTCGTTTCTTCCTATCTGCGAACTGTTTTCTCATTCTCGTCCCGTCGACAATTCGACTTAAAAGTAAAGGTTACATCGGTGCGCTTCCAAACTGACTACGGAACCTGCGAGACAGTCTATTGGGAGCGGGCGAGTGTAGGAAAGCAACCGTATCCTTTGGGCGCGCAATTTACATGAATAATGTCGACGAGCCGACGAGGATACTTCCTATCCTCTGACCCAATAATACGCGACCGGCCGACTCCGAGAGCGAATAGCCGGAATTCAATTACCCTGAACGCGATCGCGAACTCGCCCCGAGGACAAGAGAAACCTAATAACCGAACAATGGCCGGACGCGGCGCGACGACGCGCGACGTCTTCGTCCGATCTGAACTTACTACGAACGTCGCCCGATCAATGAGCGTCGATTTTAATGAGAGTCCTACCGTCGTCGTCGGAGGTACACTTCCACGTAACGTTTTTCAAGTTATTAGGTACTTCTCCTGTCGCGACATTCAAATATGACGTCTGGCAACTTTTCAGCAACTCCGAAGTCATTTTCACTGTCTCCTCCTGGTCGTAAAAATATATCTTTATAGTTTCTCAGATATTTGTTTCGTACCGTCAACCACGGGGCCGTTCTCACCCTTCTACACATAAACGTTACCGAACAAAGTAGATAAGCGTCGAATACTTTCGGCTATCGTGCCAGCAAAATGGTCAAACTTACGTTGATCTCACGGCGTAGTTAAATCGTGAAGACGTATCTCTGCTACGAGCAGTGAGACTTTTAATGAAGACAGAATGAGACGAGTCGGAAGTTTTATTATGAGATACCGGAAGGAAGATGACGCGCGAAAATCGGCGGCAGACAATTAGATGCTGTTATTCATAGATTGTAAAATCGGCCGGAGGAACGCGTGTCGTTTACCGGCGGAGAGAAGAGGAAGCAAGCTCGTAACGCGTTTTATTAATCGAGCAAGGGGCATCGTTCGAGTCGCGTCCGGTCTATCGGGCAACCAAATTACTATAATCGCGGAGCGCAGGGCAACGCGATAGAAATTGAAACAATGCACGAAATCGCAGACATCATTCAGCCGGCCGTTTGTCCATTAACGTGCGCCTCTTTTCGCGAGGGCATCGCGGCGCGCGCGCCGGTCAGCCCGGCTACTGTTTACGAAAAAGCTTCCGGACCCGATGAAAGGCGCGCCGGATAAAGGGGTCTCTCGAAAGGGGCGGCGGGAAAACAATGAACGCCGCACTTCAATTATCGCGCGTGTAAAAAAATCCGCTTATATCCTCGGCGAAACCGAGTATCGACCCTGCCTCCATCTGCCCGGCCTCCGCTCTCCGCGCTCGGCCCTCCTCACCACGTAACTTTGGCAAATAGCTTCCCCGCGGGGATTTTAGGAAAATCTGGAACACGGCCAATGATGTTCCATCCCGTTACATCGCTCTGCCTGAGTTTATATTCCTCCTTTTTTTTCCACCGCTATTTTCGCGTTTATTCGTTTGCCGATGCAACGAGTTATGGTCCATTCACACTTGCCGCAACAGCCGTGCGTATTACGTCGGAGTCCTCTGAGGCGCCCTGCTTTGCCCTTAAACTTTTCAGTACGTCACTGCATATTGCGGCGGGGATGTCTTCCGGGCGCAAAATTTCGTCTCGTAATATATAAAAATCTGTTCGTCGTTACACCCGTTACGGCAAGTGTGAATGGACCATTAGGCGTCGTTCTGACTGATCGCGAGACGAATGTCTCTCTTCCACTCTGTTTTCTCCCTGTCGCTACAGAGTCTCGTTCTTCCTCGCGCGATTTTCTTCGATTCAACCTTCGTAAACTTTCGTCGTTAAGCGCGTCCGAATCTCGAGAGTCGCTCGAACAGAGGGAACGACTTTCTTTTTCGCCCCGGCCTGTCGCACCGTTCGAGAAATAGTAGCGGCGTCGCTCCGAAAAGAAATTCTTTACCTGGTACTCCTTCGAAGACCCCGGAACGCCGGCGCGCAATCTTCGGTTTGCAAAGAATATTCTCTGTGCCCGAAGAGAGACAAGAGAAAGGTTCGCTGTTCGAAAGCGCAGGGATTCGTTTTTCCTCTCGCTTGTCTCGTTCGCGCTTATTTGCTCGCGGTGATCGCGCGACAAAAGGGTGGCCAGGACAATAGCTACCCGCTCGTATATTTTCGTATGGCGCGCCAAAGAGGAACCTGACTCATATCGTCCATTCACGCTTCTAAGACAACAGCCGCTGGGGGGTGCGAGGGTTTTAAAGTTGCATTATTAATCGCGGTAGGGTAGACGACGGCCTGGAGCCGACTTTGGGGGTGCTGCAAGTTTTGTTTTCGAGTGTGTCCTCGGTGCCTATGCTCTCCTGCGTGGGCCCCGTTTCGTTTAATTATCGAATGTAAATAGGTTCGTTAGGGTGGCGTTCTTAAGCAACCCCTTCTCGCTCTTTCGAGTCAACGCAAAAACAACTCGAAACCCCTGGTCGTTCGACGCTCTCGTGCTTCAATTGCTATGCGGCCCTCGACATTCATCTCGATCTGGCGCGCGTATTATTTTTCTTGTTTACGGGATCGTTGAATATACTGTAACTAACCACAAAAATCGCGATCGATTCCCGCCGTGGTTAACCGATCGGTTAACTCGCTGCGAGCACGGCAACAGGTAGACGCACAATGCCGATTTACCCACGGAAATACGTAGTTTCATCATTTACGATTTATGCACGGTTCCCGAAACCAACACAGAAATGTATCGACGCTGCGTTCAAAGAAAGAGTCGCGGTATTCGCGTCGGTCTCGTTCCCACTTTTGTGGGAGATACTCTGACAGCTAGTTTAACCCTTTCGAGACTATTGAGACACATATCCCAGTCGAGTCACAGAAATCCGTCTCGAAAGGGTTAAATTTGATTCGTTCTACAATTAAAAAATTTTTTCCTCCTTTTATGTACGCTCGAGTATTNAATACGCTGCGTTCAAAGAAAGAGTCGCGGCATTCGCGTCGGTCTCGTTCCCACTTTTGTGGGAGATACTCTGACAGCTAGTTTAACCCTTTCGAGACTATTGAGACACATATCCCAGTCGAGTCACAGAAATCCGTCTCGAAAGGGTTAAATTTGATTCGTTCTACAATTAAAAAATTTTTTCCTCCTTTTATGTACGCTCGAGTATTTTAGCAATTATGCGAATCAAATGGCGGATGCGGTTTATACCGGTGGAAGCGATGCACCGTTGTCCGAGCTAGGAAGGGCGAAATCAGTCTCGTCACTTTACGAGTCTCCGGAAGACGTTGACACAAAGGAAGAAGGGATTGAATAGTCGAATCAGAAGGTGGAAAGTAAAAGAGAGTGGAGCTTTAGAAGAAGGTCAAAGGAGGGTAAAACGGAAGGAAGGAAGGAAGGAAGGAAGGCAACGCGAACTGGCTGGGAGAGGACGGAACGGAGCGGAGCGAGGCATTCGGAGCAAAGCGGAGCAGAACAGAGGAGAACAGAATGGAGCGTGGCAGGAGAGAAAAGAGGAGAACGGAACGGTACGCTGAACGTAGCGGTAGGGGTGGATAAAGGGTGTCGAGGCGGGGGTTGGGGCTGGACTTTGGATGGCACGACGGCGGGTTCTCGCGATCAGTCTGTCCTGCGCCGTCGAAACGAAGGAAGCGCCGCTCGTCGCCGAGCTCGACGTCGAGCGCGACGGAGCCGACGAGCCCCGTGCCCCTTTAGTTCGCGTTCGCTCGCCGTCTCGAGCGCGACATTTTCCCTCGCTTTTTATCTCGATCGCGCGCACCGCCTCGCTTCATTCTTCCTCTTCTACTCTCTGCGTTCTCCTGTGCCAGTGTCGGTCACGCGACCGAATTTCACGCCTCGCCTTTTACTACGTTTACGATATCTCGTACCTTCCGCCTCTCGTTTTCTCTCCTTCCTCTTCCTCACTCTCCCTCTCTTCCCCCTTTATTCGCCCGGGTTCTCCCTCCCTCCTTTCGACCCTGTTTTTCATCCCGTCTCGTGTTCCGCGATACGTGTTCGATGAGTCGTGTCGAGCGAAACGATTGCTGAGTGAAAGACGAGGAGGATGCTCGAAGCTGGACCACCCCGAAACATAATGAACGAGGCAACGATGGATTTCTCGCCACGGATTTGCCCCAGAACCAGAACCGTGAAACTACCACCGTCGAATCGAGGTACGCCGCCCCGTCACCCACGAATATTATGTTTATAGGTATCGCTCCGAGCGAAACGTGCGTACTCTCTGACAAGTGAAATGCATTGAAACCGAACGAATGCTCGTTGAACGAAATTCGATCCAAAACGAGAACTCGTCCGTGCTCGTCAATTGCACATAGAATTGTTGCTTGATTCTATAAACAAATGATGGTTCGAGTTTTTAAACAAATATCAACCAAATCTGGATTTTATGAACGACGAACGTGTCTTTCGATTACCGTTTATAAAACCAGCACGAATTTTGTCGAAATCGAGGAACGAACGGGCATTCGTCCGTTTCGCCTAATTGTCATTATAATAATTGTTGATTTCCTTCTTTTTGTTTTCGAACGTCGTTTACAAGAAATCTCGTTTATGAAAAATAGGTAAGCGTCGTGATGGAGTGATTTTTTTACCATCCACCGGCGGTTGTTTGCGTCACAACCATATAATCTCACTGCGATTAGTTTCATTATGTAAGCAGCAATAGTTATTCTATATACTGGTTCCAGGTTGGAAAACAACTCGCGTTTATTCTGTATCTCGTGCGTTGTTCGAATTAATTCTCCGACTACATTTTACGTTAAAATCGGTCGCCATCGTTCGCAACGGCCGACGGTAACTCGTTTAAACTTTGATGTCCAATCTGACGAGAGCCGCTTTTCGACTCGTTTGTGGTGCGAATTTACTCCCGGGTTTTTACAAGAACGTCCGTAATTACGCGATACCTTTCGTTCGCTTCGAAACTGGACACGTTACGATTAAAATTCATTACTACGCGAACCCCTTTCCACCGACCATTTTTACGTTTCCAACACGATGAGGTCTGTACATAAAGCGTTGTTAATGGTACCGTGCCCTCGGTTTCCACTTACAATTAAACGTACGTACGTAATTCGAGGAAACAGCGTCGAGTTAAAGTAACTTGTCCTTGTATTCCGAAAAAGCATTCCCTTTTCTCCAGAATGTAATGGATAATTTATCAAGACTAAAAAACGTAAGAAGAGAAATTCACGTGGCTTGGAAATTTATCGTTATTGTATTTACTATGCCGTATACTTCCCTCTAATAAAAATAAAAGAAACCGAGGATGCAATGAGAAGAAACGGAAAATATGTAGTATATTCAAGAAAATAATATATGCTTACATTTGTATCATTGAATAGTTAAAGATTACATATTATTACACACATAAATGAATAATAAAGTTATAACAATCTGTTTCAAATAATAATATATAATAATTGTCACACAGTTAACAATTTCAGAAAGGTATTGTTTTACAGGTCGAACAAACAGCCGAAAATATGTTTCACTGTGTACTAATTGAACGTCTCACGTTTTTTTTAACATCTTCAGTCTGTTAGAATAAAAATAACTGTAGCATATCTCATTTCACCCGTGTCACCTAATCGCGGCAGCATTTCAGGCATCAGTTCGGTTCAGAAATATCTTGTCACGATATCTTATTCTATTTTTCGGAAACTGTCCCGAGACTCGTATACGCGGTCCGAGTTCGGAAAATTTCAAGGGATAGACCAACCGATAGAGACAGAAAGATAAGTGAGCAACAGAGAGAAAGAGAGGGCGAAAGAGAGGTCGGTTCAATCCACCGCGGCCCCGGTTCTCTAACGCGGGAATAAAACCGCACCCGTTCGATACCGGTTTACGCTATCTCTGATAAAGCCGAATCGCGTACACACAGATCGGTCAGAAGCGCGAGTTTCCGTCCGATTTTCCGAGAGTTCGGCGAACCTGCGGTTTCCATTTACCCGCATCCGCTTCTCTGTCCCACCGACGCGACGCACCGGTCATTCTCTACCTGTATAAACGAGAACCTCCATAAAACGCCTCTGTATTTTTTCTTTTTCTCTTTTGACCGATAAACGTTTAGGCCATCGCTTCGCGATATCGATTTTCTGATTCGAATCATACAGGAATTTTAGACCCAAAGCAAATAAATATGTTTGCAAAAATATAATTTACTTGGACGTGCATCCACCATTTTCTATTCTGACATAATTCAGAATGGATTCAACGTATATCTCGTTTTAGTCCTTCTTTGACCGACATCGAGGATCGCATCTAGTCAACAACTATATTTCTATGCGCAGTATGTCTGCTTCTATTCACAATACACAGTAAATCTGATTATTCTATGTAGTTATCCTAGTTGATAATTTGAATATCTAGATTCCAAAGCTTACAACGATGGAACTAATCCCAGTTATCAGATTATTCGCTACTCGATACGGATATCCGATATTTCACATTAGACGTACTTTAATTCCTCATCAACTCTGGTAACTTGTTATCCCGTTTCGCAATATCTTACGAGGTTAAACGGAAGCCGCGTTCGAATTTAATCGCTCTTCCCACCGTCGTCGCAACGGAGAGAAATGATCTCGGTGGAACGTAGACGTTGTACGTATGTGCGAGGTGCGGGCGTCGCGGAGCGTGCCAGTCGCAAAAGGGGTTGAAAAAAGACGGTGAAGAAGAGAAAAGAGTCGCGAGACGCCATCCTTGAACTAGGTCGCGTAGCGTATCCTGCAAATATCGCTGCCTCGTCGACGACAAATACCGTCGACTCCTCATGAATTGCAAATTTGCGAGCGTTTCTATTTTTTTTTTATTTTTATTTTTTATCTACGTTCGCGTTCACCGCCAGTATGGCCGAATTTCTTCCCCAGGATAACGTTCGCCGGCGTACAGAACTGATTTAGTATTATAAAAAACAACAATGAAAATTATACGACCGTATCTCGTATGTATCTTCATAACGCAATTAAACAATCACCGCGTTCATGTTGCAATTATAACCAGATTCTACACAGTTTGCGAAATGATAAAATGCAACGCTGCAAGTTATTTTTGTAGAAGCTTCAACGATAAAGCAGTCAGTCCGGTTCGTGAAAAACAGTTGGCACAAGACAAACGTCGATACATCTAGACGAAATAGAACGGATATGCTTTCATACAAATTTTTCTCATTATTTTCAAGTACTCGCAGAATCGATACTTGAAATATTTATGGTTCATCCTGGATAACGAGATTATTGAATCTCGGCCGTAAAGTTGTTTTCTTGATGCGATGCCATTTTCATTGATCGCGGCGTTAATATCGCGAAGACCCGATAATCGCGCGATCGATTTCATCGGCTTCCTCAAGTTTCGACGACGCGACGCGGTGCAGATTCTCCAAGGAGCTGGCTACCGGTGTAATCGAATATCCCATTCTCGGGCACGGAAATAGCGGTGTGGCCTCGCGCAAGGATTCACCTTGGTTTCGTTTCCGTGTATCCTTTGTCCGGGGTTTCTTTTCCGTTCGGCGNCCCTGGTCGTTCGACGCTCTCGTGCTTCAATTGCTATGCGGCCCTCGACATTCATCTCGATCTGGCGCGCGTATTATTTTTCTTGTTTACGGGATCGTTGAATATACTGTAACTAACCACAAAAATCGCGATCGATTCCCGCCGTGGTTAACCGATCGGTTAACTCGCTGCGAGCACGGCAACAGGTAGACGCACAATGCCGATTTACCCACGGAAATACGTAGTTTCATCATTTACGATTTATGCACGGTTCCCGAAACCAACACAGAAATGTATCGACGCTGCGTTCAAAGAAAGAGTCGCGGTATTCGCGTCGGTCTCGTTCCCACTTTTGTGGGAGATACTCTGACAGCTAGTTTAACCCTTTCGAGACTATTGAGACACATATCCCAGTCGAGTCACAGAAATCCGTCTCGAAAGGGTTAAATTTGATTCGTTCTACAATTAAAAAATTTTTTCCTCCTTTTATGTACGCTCGAGTATTTTAGCAATTATGCGAATCAAATGGCGGATGCGGTTTATACCGGTGGAAGCGATGCACCGTTGTCCGAGCTAGGAAGGGCGAAATCAGTCTCGTCACTTTACGAGTCTCCGGAAGACGTTGACACAAAGGAAGAAGGGATTGAATAGTCGAATCAGAAGGTGGAAAGTAAAAGAGAGTGGAGCTTTAGAAGAAGGTCAAAGGAGGGTAAAACGGAAGGAAGGAAGGAAGGAAGGAAGGCAACGCGAACTGGCTGGGAGAGGACGGAACGGAGCGGAGCGAGGCATTCGGAGCAAAGCGGAGCAGAACAGAGGAGAACAGAATGGAGCGTGGCAGGAGAGAAAAGAGGAGAACGGAACGGTACGCTGAACGTAGCGGTAGGGGTGGATAAAGGGTGTCGAGGCGGGGGTTGGGGCTGGACTTCGGATGGCACGACGGCGGGTTCTCGCGATCAGTCTGTCCTGCGCCGTCGAAACGAAGGAAGCGCCGCTCGTCGCCGAGCTCGACGTCGAGCGCGACGGAGCCGACGAGCCCCGTGCCCCTTTAGTTCGCGTTCGCTCGCCGTCTCGAGCGCGACATTTTCCCTCGCTTTTTATCTCGATCGCGCGCACCGCCTCGCTTCATTCTTCCTCTTCTACTCTCTGCGTTCTCCTGTGCCAGTGTCGGTCACGCGACCGAATTTCACGCCTCGCCTTTTACTACGTTTACGATATCTCGTACCTTCCGCCTCTCGTTTTCTCTCCTTCCTCTTCCTCACTCTCCCTCTCTTCCCCCTTTATTCGCCCGGGTTCTCCCTCCCTCCTTTCGACCCTGTTTTTCATCCCGTCTCGTGTTCCGCGATACGTGTTCGATGAGTCGTGTCGAGCGAAACGATTGCTGAGTGAAAGACGAGGAGGATGCTCGAAGCTGGACCACCCCGAAACATAATGAACGAGGCAACGATGGATTTCTCGCCACGGATTTGCCCCAGAACCAGAACCGTGAAACTACCACCGTCGAATCGAGGTACGCCGCCCCGTCACCCACGAATATTATGTTTATAGGTATCGCTCCGAGCGAAACGTGCGTACTCTCTGACAAGTGAAATGCATTGAAACCGAACGAATGCTCGTTGAACGAAATTCGATCCAAAACGAGAACTCGTCCGTGCTCGTCAATTGCACATAGAATTGTTGCTTGATTCTATAAACAAATGATGGTTCGAGTTTTTAAACAAATATCAACCAAATCTGGATTTTATGAACGACGAACGTGTCTTTCGATTACCGTTTATAAAACCAGCACGAATTTTGTCGAAATCGAGGAACGAACGGGCATTCGTCCGTTTCGCCTAATTGTCATTATAATAATTGTTGATTTCCTTCTTTTTGTTTTCGAACGTCGTTTACAAGAAATCTCGTTTATGAAAAATAGGTAAGCGTCGTGATGGAGTGATTTTTTTACCATCCACCGGCGGTTGTTTGCGTCACAACCATATAATCTCACTGCGATTAGTTTCATTATGTAAGCAGCAATAGTTATTCTATATACTGGTTCCAGGTTGGAAAACAACTCGCGTTTATTCTGTATCTCGTGCGTTGTTCGAATTAATTCTCCGACTACATTTTACGTTAAAATCGGTCGCCATCGTTCGCAACGGCCGACGGTAACTCGTTTAAACTTTGATGTCCAATCTGACGAGAGCCGCTTTTCGACTCGTTTGTGGTGCGAATTTACTCCCGGGTTTTTACAAGAACGTCCGTAATTACGCGATACCTTTCGTTCGCTTCGAAACTGGACACGTTACGATTAAAATTCATTACTACGCGAACCCCTTTCCACCGACCATTTTTACGTTTCCAACACGATGAGGTCTGTACATAAAGCGTTGTTAATGGTACCGTGCCCTCGGTTTCCACTTACAATTAAACGTACGTACGTAATTCGAGGAAACAGCGTCGAGTTAAAGTAACTTGTCCTTGTATTCCGAAAAAGCATTCCCTTTTCTCCAGAATGTAATGGATAATTTATCAAGACTAAAAAACGTAAGAAGAGAAATTCACGTGGCTTGGAAATTTATCGTTATTGTATTTACTATGCCGTATACTTCCCTCTAATAAAAATAAAAGAAACCGAGGATGCAATGAGAAGAAACGGAAAATATGTAGTATATTCAAGAAAATAATATATGCTTACATTTGTATCATTGAATAGTTAAAGATTACATATTATTACACACATAAATGAATAATAAAGTTATAACAATCTGTTTCAAATAATAATATATAATAATTGTCACACAGTTAACAATTTCAGAAAGGTATTGTTTTACAGGTCGAACAAACAGCCGAAAATATGTTTCACTGTGTACTAATTGAACGTCTCACGTTTTTTTTAACATCTTCAGTCTGTTAGAATAAAAATAACTGTAGCATATCTCATTTCACCCGTGTCACCTAATCGCGGCAGCATTTCAGGCATCAGTTCGGTTCAGAAATATCTTGTCACGATATCTTATTCTATTTTTCGGAAACTGTCCCGAGACTCGTATACGCGGTCCGAGTTCGGAAAATTTCAAGGGATAGACCAACCGATAGAGACAGAAAGATAAGTGAGCAACAGAGAGAAAGAGAGGGCGAAAGAGAGGTCGGTTCAATCCACCGCGGCCCCGGTTCTCTAACGCGGGAATAAAACCGCACCCGTTCGATACCGGTTTACGCTATCTCTGATAAAGCCGAATCGCGTACACACAGATCGGTCAGAAGCGCGAGTTTCCGTCCGATTTTCCGAGAGTTCGGCGAACCTGCGGTTTCCATTTACCCGCATCCGCTTCTCTGTCCCACCGACGCGACGCACCGGTCATTCTCTACCTGTATAAACGAGAACCTCCATAAAACGCCTCTGTATTTTTTCTTTTTCTCTTTTGACCGATAAACGTTTAGGCCATCGCTTCGCGATATCGATTTTCTGATTCGAATCATACAGGAATTTTAGACCCAAAGCAAATAAATATGTTTGCAAAAATATAATTTACTTGGACGTGCATCCACCATTTTCTATTCTGACATAATTCAGAATGGATTCAACGTATATCTCGTTTTAGTCCTTCTTTGACCGACATCGAGGATCGCATCTAGTCAACAACTATATTTCTATGCGCAGTATGTCTGCTTCTATTCACAATACACAGTAAATCTGATTATTCTATGTAGTTATCCTAGTTGATAATTTGAATATCTAGATTCCAAAGCTTACAACGATGGAACTAATCCCAGTTATCAGATTATTCGCTACTCGATACGGATATCCGATATTTCACATTAGACGTACTTTAATTCCTCATCAACTCTGGTAACTTGTTATCCCGTTTCGCAATATCTTACGAGGTTAAACGGAAGCCGCGTTCGAATTTAATCGCTCTTCCCACCGTCGTCGCAACGGAGAGAAATGATCTCGGTGGAACGTAGACGTTGTACGTATGTGCGAGGTGCGGGCGTCGCGGAGCGTGCCAGTCGCAAAAGGGGTTGAAAAAAGACGGTGAAGAAGAGAAAAGAGTCGCGAGACGCCATCCTTGAACTAGGTCGCGTAGCGTATCCTGCAAATATCGCTGCCTCGTCGACGACAAATACCGTCGACTCCTCATGAATTGCAAATTTGCGAGCGTTTCTATTTTTTTTTTATTTTTATTTTTTATCTACGTTCGCGTTCACCGCCAGTATGGCCGAATTTCTTCCCCAGGATAACGTTCGCCGGCGTACAGAACTGATTTAGTATTATAAAAAACAACAATGAAAATTATACGACCGTATCTCGTATGTATCTTCATAACGCAATTAAACAATCACCGCGTTCATGTTGCAATTATAACCAGATTCTACACAGTTTGCGAAATGATAAAATGCAACGCTGCAAGTTATTTTTGTAGAAGCTTCAACGATAAAGCAGTCAGTCCGGTTCGTGAAAAACAGTTGGCACAAGACAAACGTCGATACATCTAGACGAAATAGAACGGATATGCTTTCATACAAATTTTTCTCATTATTTTCAAGTACTCGCAGAATCGATACTTGAAATATTTATGGTTCATCCTGGATAACGAGATTATTGAATCTCGGCCGTAAAGTTGTTTTCTTGATGCGATGCCATTTTCATTGATCGCGGCGTTAATATCGCGAAGACCCGATAATCGCGCGATCGATTTCATCGGCTTCCTCAAGTTTCGACGACGCGACGCGGTGCAGATTCTCCAAGGAGCTGGCTACCGGTGTAATCGAATATCCCATTCTCGGGCACGGAAATAGCGGTGTGGCCTCGCGCAAGGATTCACCTTGGTTTCGTTTCCGTGTATCCTTTGTCCGGGGTTTCTTTTCCGTTCGGCGGCCACCGTTAAAGGTCCGATCGCGAACGACGACTCTGAAAAGGGTCAGAATTTCCTGACCGTCTCGACTTCACTATTTTTCAGGTCCTGCTCAGCGATCGTGAAGGAAGGACGGTTGGTAATTTCGAGGGAGGTAAATTGGAACGATGTTAGCGAGGGTGGCGAGAAGGAGCTCAAAGAGATCGCGTTAAAGTCCTGGGCAAGTTTCCCTTAAAGTATTTATCGAGGAAAAAAGAGTGCCAAAGAACTGTGGGCGAAGTTGCCGGAAAGTGAGAACGCGCGAGGGAAGCGACGAGGCGCACCGTCGGCGAAGGAACGTTGAAAGTGGGGCGGACCGGGAAGGAAAGAAGCCGACGAACAAGGGAGAACGTGAAAGAGGGAAGAGGAGAGGAAGAATGAGAAACGACGTCGGGCGAGAAAGGAGAGGATCGTGGTAGGCGGACAAGAGTTACCTTTGAATCATTGACAAATTGACGAAGTGTTTCGTGAATTCGTCGATGGTCGTTCCTGAGCTTGACATTTGTCAATCATAAGTTTAACAGCTGCTTCTTTTCGACTATTATAAAATCTCGCATTATTGTATCTAACACAAATACTTTCAAACGTTATTTCAATCCATTTTCCGCATTTAGACTTTTTGAAATTTGTTCCGTGATCAAATATGTATTGGTATAAACAATCGTTTTTGGACCGTGGACAATAACTTTGGCCGGCGATTTAGAAATGCATTGATTAGGGAAAATAAGTCGAGGTCGTAGAGAAATGAAACGTGACGTGTCGATGATTCGAAGGTAACCCGGCGAAGAGTGGATCTCGGGGGTTGATCGGGGTCGATCGGTCGGTGTGATGGTCTCGGGGTGGTGTCCGTGCGTGCCGATCGGCCGGCGGGAATCATCGGCCCAGCAGCAGTCGGCCTCCTCCTCCTCCTCGAGGAGTTTCGGTAACGACGGTGCACCGTTCACCGTCAGCGCGGCCACCGACCGCGCAGAGATGGTACAGATGTTTTACTACGAGAACCGCGGCAAGTGCTGCAAGAAGCTACTTCGATACAACGGTTACCCGAACAAGGTGAGCGAATAATTACTCTCCCCCTATCACAGTTTACTTTTCCCGTAGCGAGAGTCGGTAGAACGAATTCCCTGTCTTTCTTTACCATAAATTCGTTACTACGAGCGGAACACATTTTTTTTTTGTACCGAATTGACCTTTTACGACGTCGGAGTTCAGCTGACCTAAATTATCCGACTTCATCCTTCTTCCTTTGGTCCTTCCGATTGGTCGGACCCATCGACACCGTCGCGAGCACGTCCGAGACGAAATATCTTGGATATCTCTCACAATCAGCTCGAGATAAAGACAAAGGGCAAAGGAGGGTGGCCGTTTCTCGCGAATGAACGTTTTACGGCGCTCGAGAGGAGTTCTCGGCGTTCGGAGAACGGGGAAAGAACGGTTTCCAAGTTCACGGCAAGGGAGAGGGAACAGTACCAAGTATCCAAAAGCCCCCGGGGAAATAAATCGATTCGCTATCTGAATAGCCATTATGCGGACGTGGTTTGGGGGCAGAGGGGGTCGGGAAAGGGTAAGTTGGGACGTTGGCTCGTCTGTAGCTGCAGCCAAACCTCGGTATACGCTCGGAGAACTTGGAAGACTCGGAAGAACGAAAGGGGATGCGAGGAAGAGAGAGAAAAAGGACGAGCGAGTCGATGGCTTGCCTTATCCTGGAACTGGGCTAATGCTTCAGAGTTTCCGAACTCGTATCGGGTAGGAATTTTCTTTCAATAACCGAGTTATTATTCATCCAGCCCATTTATTACTCGCCCCTTACCCGCGTCCCGCCCGCTTCGTTCTTAACTTTTCGTTTCGCACATCACAATACATTGTTAATCTAATATAAAATCAAGCCGTCAAAAGCGATATATATACATATAACGTGTATGTGTACGTACAAACGTGGGTGCAATCAAGTAGCTGTATGATTAAATTTACTCGTGTCAAATCAAGCACGGTGTATATCATTTTCCAATAATGATTGCCTGTAGCCTTTGACGTCGTCCAGATTTTCATGCATATTAAATATCGTGACAGCAATTTTATTAAGAAGTGTCATAGATTATTTCCCGTTAACATGCGCGTATAATAGAATCCACAATTCAAATGTATGCATATCTTCCAGAGAGACAGATTCATCGGATCAAATAGTAAAAAAAATATTGAAACATATGCTCGGTGTATGAATCTATTTCCAAGACTTGAGATGCTGAATCAGTACCTGATATGGCGTGCATCACGAAGCGCCCCTTGTACTGAAAATCTTCTATTGGTTTTATGGTAGGGTTTTATAGTTGCACAGTAGGTCGAATTTCCCCTCCGGGAACGCAGACCCGATCTTTGATCGCTCTTAAAATATTGCGTCGGACCCGTAGAAAAAAGGCTTACTGCTCGCGATGTTATCTGGCCAACGGTTTTCCACCCTCGCCTCGGTGCCTTCCCTTGGCCTCGGCCGTCGCGGACCACTAAATTTCGTTTTCACGTACGCGGATTATCCGTTCTCTAGTTTGTAATCCGTAATCCTACGCGGATGGTTATTCCACCTAGACGAATCTTTTGAATATGGATGAGTGCGATGCTGTCGGATGATTGCGTTGCCCGCGTGCCGCATTAAACTTATCGTTCATCTTTCACCAGCGCAACTCCGACGGCTTTGCGATCATCTCTACAAGTGCAACGAAACATACCCGCGATTAGGACTGACTTCGGTAAGCTCCCTCGTTAAGCCTTTCAGTCATTGTTCACGAAATCCTACCGAATTCAGAGAGAAAAAACATTTACGGAAAAACGAGATCGCACGTAAATACAGCGTAAAAACGGCGAAAAATACGGGCTTGCGTACGGAAAACTCAGCTATAGGAACGTCCGCGGAAAGAAGCATTGTCTCGAATCTAGGCGAATGAATGGTCTGCAAGGTGCGCGAGGACCTCTTCGGCTTTCAGTGTCGCAGACGTTCTTTATGTCGGCGCGATTAAAGATATCCCGGATGAAAAGGGGGTTCGTTTCCTCCGCGGCAGCTTTCTCTTTTCTGTTAACGCGCGAGCCAACGCGAAAGGGAAAGAAAAAAGGTAGAACTCGAATACGAGAAGGAACGGGCGGGGGAGAAACGGGGGAAAGCTCGGCGAAGAAAAAGTTGTGGCTTCGCCGCGAAAGCTATTGCCCTCGTTTATCTATTCACCGAGCCTTCCTCTCCCCTTTCGTGCCTAATCTTGGAGAAGCCCTTGCTACGGCAAGGTTTTTCCCCAGTTCCCATGCGTCTCCTCGCGTTGCTCTGTTTTCGAAAACGAGCCGAGGTTCCGGTTCGCGCTTTCGCGCGAATGATAAACGAGCAACGAGTTTCTCCGGGGCTCCGTGCAGCTCCGTTCGAGTTTATTTCGTTCGTAGTCAGAGAGCGGAACGAAAATATCGATTTTTCATCGTCGTTTAATAATTTCAGTAGGACGAAGCGTCCCTTTTCTCGAATTCATTATTTTTTATTTCATTTACGTCCGTAAACTCGTTGCCTCTCAAGATGCTTACAATTACTCTAATTGGGAGTGACTAATTAAGGGTTCTACTTAACTTTCGAATATCGTTATACACGTTTTATGCAATTTAAAATACACATTGATACTGGTACATTTTTGTATCGCCCGCAGTTAGTTTTTTGATGCTTGGATGCAGGATCGCAGTCTGGGGGATGAAGCGAACGATATTTATCCGAGTACGTGGAAAGAACGCGGTATCGGGATCGGTGAAACTGGTAGAATCGTAGAGAGATTGGTTTGTTCTCTAGCCAAGGGAAAGTTGCGATAACAGGCGAACCTGGGGAAGGCTGGGAGAAAGAAACATCTTTTCTTCTTCCTTTCTTGGGATTCCGACCTTTTATATAAAAGACAATAGAGTAAAAAGACTTGAAACTGGCTTTCATTTACGAGTTACATTCTCTTTAAACGCGTTTACAATTATTTGAGTAGACGTCAGAAATTAATTTTAAATTATTATCGAATGAACTCCTTTGTGTATGATAAAACGACGTGAATTTATAATGGGCGACGTGTAGCGCTAAAGAAGACATCAGGACATGCACAGACACATACACGCTCATTCGCGAATCGATTAAATTCTGTTGTTCGCGATGACATTGCGTTCAGCGAGGAGGGAGAAATCGGTAGTATGCGCTTTGCATACTCTTTCATTCGAAAAATTGCGTTGTTCGACTTGCCTTATACGTCGGTGGATCGATCGCGATGGCGAGAAAGGCATCGCGACAAAGCGCCCGTCGCGACCGGATGATATCCGCTCTGTTCCGTGACGAAATAAAGCGCGCGCGAATGGTAGTGCGATTAGGCGGAGATGCGTGAGCGAGGAAGCCGGGCGAGCGAGCGAGCGAGCTGGAACCGAGAGGGAGAGCGAGAGAGGATGAATAGATGGACAGGGAGAAAAGGGTAGGGAGGAGGATTCGAAGCGATGGCAGGCAGGCAGGAGCAAGAACGGGAACCGAATGAGAGCGGCGCCTACGGGTCGGGGGTGGCGGTTGCAGGGAGGCGGAATCCGGAGGTTAGGACGGAGGGAGCGACAGAGAGGGTAGATGGGAAGGATGTGGAGCGAGGAAACGGGGAACGGGCTAAGGGTGGGAGCAAGAGAGAGGAGACCGTTCGGGGAGGTCGGGGGTGGGCAGGGGAATCGCGGAAAAGAGGCAAGAGGGTGGTTATTCCAGGCTCTGCACCCCGTGGCTGTCCCAGCGTATCGCCATGGCAACCGACCCTGAAACACCCTGCGGCCGTCGCACCATCGGAGCTTTGCTTTCCGATGATAGTAATAATGTATCCTCGCTTTCATTGATGTAGGTCGCAGGACGTTACCGATGAAACGTCGCTCCTTCTTCTGTCGTGTGTCCGCCTTCGCTCTCCCCGGTCACGGATACCGATAATTACGCTGGCCGCTCGTGGAAATTCTCCATCACGGTACACACTAAGATTCGAGTCAACATCCCGAGACATGTTGCAGCAAAATTGTTGCAGCAATTATGGACAGACGTAAGAGTTTTCATATTAGGGGCCCACTTAAATTACCGGCAGTAAACTTCATCGCCTTCCGATATTTTATCGACAACCGCCTCCATTCCTGGCCACGAAAAAGTGACGTCAGTACTGTATCTCAATAAAATACTAATTTTACTGTAGAAAGATTTCAACAGTTAATCTACTCAATTATCCAATTGATACTTAGAGTTGAAAGCGGAGTTGAAAGGTATCGCGATAAGGACCGAAGCACAATCGTTAATCGTTGATGACAGTTTTAGCCGACTCCGTTGCTCGCAAATAAGCGCATTAGAAGGTGAGCAAGAAGAAACGAAAACAGAGTCGGGAAGACGTGTTTGTCGCGTCGCGACGAATGGCGTCGTACTTTTTAATCGGCGCCACTTGTTTCTAACGACCCTCCTTTGTTTTCGAGACTCTACATACAACCCCTATACGATATTCCTAACTCGTGGTTCCGTCACTCGTCTATGCCGTCTCGCTAACCGTTTCCTGTCACTCGTCAGTCGTTACTCGTTAACGTTACCCGCTTCTCGTTAACCGCGAGTCAACGTCGTCTTTTAACCCAATCCCTTCAACGTCGAAACTATGGTACCGTGGTCAGTGATGGATAAAAGTACTTGCTTGTGTAATATAATACATATTGGGAATTCTTTAGCTATAGGATACGTTAATTAAATTTTACCCTGTGGAGAAAGGGCACATATTTCGTAACATGAACATTATATCAAAGAGTATGAGATATTTAATGTAACACATAAATGTGATTGAATATTATTAAGGATGTATGGGCAATATACTTAAACGATGCTAGCATGCTGAATTTGTTATTATAGATTCCTATTACTATTAAAAAACTATCTTTAAAATTTTTAATCAATTCATGGACTTTTTGAAAAATTACAGTGATTTCAAATTTGCATGTACTCTTATGGTAATCAGTAGACAGCGGATTTTTATGCAAAATGGTTAATTGAAGAAATGCATTTCAGAGATTGCAACTTCTTTTATCGTATAGGCACTGAAATATACTATAATATAAATATACTATAAATATATAATATAATTCATCGAACAGAGGACGGGAACATGGTAAACATTAATATAGCAACGAATACTGATATATATGTATAGATATAACTGAGGTACATGTATATACATGATCATGTGTACAGATACCTCAAACGATTTTGTGCCAGTTGCAGTTACACACGGCGCCACGACTGTCCCAAAATCGTTTGAGGTACCTGTACATACACTTTCGAGATTGATTGTATAGCCAATACATCCTTAAACAAGGGTAGAATGTTTAAATAATCTGAAATCTAGAAATAAGCCTTATTCAGAAATTCTAAACGCTGCTAATTTATCAAACATACAAAAGAACTTCATTTTTTACAATAAGGTAATTTTTATAGAACAGGAAAAACCTGAACTATTATTTACCTTTGTAAAGAAAAAATGATAACAGAAGTTAGTTGATGAATCTTACTGATATTTAGTAGATTGTATTTTTTGGGGGAGAATTTCCTCCCACATTCGCGTCAAGTACAGAGAAATACGAACTCTGGTTACAAATCAATCGTTGTTTCGAGAACGAAGCAACCTTCACGTTGCGACGCTTTGTTTCTGTCTCTCGGATATTCAATATACCAGCTTGTAAAAAAATAACACCCCAGTAGACTTTGTATCGCAGAGTTAAATGGATTAAAAGCCGAGCAATGCTCTCGTGCCTCTATACTCACGTTCTAATGAATATAGAGGAGTATTGTGCAATTAGTTTNGCAGTTAACAATTTCAGAAAGGTATTGTTTTACAGGTCGAACAGACAGCCGAAAATATGTTTCACTATGTACTAATTGAACGTCTCACGTTTTTTTTAACATCTTCAGTCTGTTAGANAAATTATTCGCATCACCGACAGACCTCAGTGAAGCTCAGATCGTTAAGCTTCGCCCGAGTACCTGTCCAAAGCGTAATTTAAACGCTAACGAGTCGTCGATGCGCACCGCGTAATTGCTTCGGCGTACAAAGTTTTTTACGTCGCCTCGGTCAACGGTCCGGTGTTTTTCACGGGGTTGAAACGGACCAGCGCGACGCGGGACGCGGCGACTTCTCGGTCACGAACTACGCGCGACGGTAATGGGCAATCGGGATCCTAAGCGTTGACCTATTTAGAGTTTAGCCATGTAGCTTAGCGTAGCAGCCGTGTTTCGGGTGGGAGCAATTTATCGGGTCGCAAATGAAAGACTACGGGGGAAACTGGATGGAAAGGAGCTGAGGCGCGTTCCAATTTAAGGGGGGAAGGTAAATATCAAAGGGATCGATCGGAATCGAGTCGGGACACGCTCTACCTCCGTCCTTCTCTCTTTATCTATGTGACTTGAGGCTTTCAAGTCACCTCCGAAGATTGACCCTCTTTTCGAGGGGTGGAGATTCGTTCACCGGCGGAAAGTAGCTGACGGAATCTCCGGCGCGGCTGCGAGTTTATTAAGTCGAAGATAAAGGGATAGGGAAACGTTCGACGAGTCTATAGTCAAATTTTCCTGCCGAACTAGGTCGATCGGCGGATGTTGGAATTTATTAGGTCACACCATGTACTTTGCTAACGCCCTGTAATCTTCGCTGGTGGAAATAAGATAACTTATTCACTAAAATTATTCATTAGACCGTGGACTTTATACACTTACAAGAAAATTGAAATGATAAATGCTGCGTGTAATGTATGAAACCACACAAAACATAAAAAGCGAAATCTCTTTCCATCGTTAAATGATAGAAGCACACGTTTTTTTAAATACTCCGTGTTCCACGTAAAAACCCTGTCAATCATTTACTTACTTTTTTTTATTGGGTTGTTCGGGAAGTTCGTGCCGATTTTTAGTAGATGGATTAGGGTAGGACTGAATACATCAAAATAATCGAAAACAAATGACATGGGACAAAAATCGTAGTTACTACGTTTTGGAGTTTTACCTCCTTTTTTAATTTAAGCCTGCTTTTTATAAGGCAATTTCGTATTTCACCCCCAACGTTTCTAAAATATTTGCCTCCCTTATAGACCCGATGGATGAAAAATTGGAAAACCGTAAAAGACTTTACCGAGTTTACCTCGTGAATCAACGGCTTCGGAGGGTAGATGAAACAGAAGGGATCGTTTCGTTGAACGAGCCCATTACGCGTGCAAGATTAAGCCCATCGTATCTAATTAGGTCTGCACGGTGGCAGGTGTAAAGTATTGCTGACCGTACCTCCTCCCCGCGCCCTCGTCTCTCTCGACCCGTGCCCACGATTTCTAGGATTTCGTATAGAGCCGGTTTTAATCTAACTTGCATCCGTGTAAGTACGCTAACGTATCTGTAAAGCCTCGCTACTCCAAACGGTATTATTTATGTATAACGTGCTACAGGACATTTTGGGTACTTGATACTAAAATTTATTGCCGTAGAAATGAAACATAAAGGCCTTGATGTCCCATAGCGCCTCATTAAATAGCATAATCTACAGGACAAAACAATATCAAATTAATGTTTTCTAATAGTCATTTCGATTTCATTATAAAGTCTAATAAAAATACATTTTCATTTGCCAGAATACATTCGTTTAATGTTCTCTCCGTGATATACTAAATTCGTGTATAGCACGTTTCGATAAGATTATTACGCAAGCTATTGTATGTGCTGATTCTTATTGATCTTTCTATACGTGCCGATATTTCTTCTATTGCATACAGTGCGAAAGTTATTCAATGCCAGAAATAGTATAAAGGAATAGCAGAATGNCATAGCACGTTTCGATAAGATTAGTACGCAAGCTATTGTATGTGCTGATTCTTATTGATCTCTCTATACGTGCCGATATTTCTTCTATTGCATATAGTGCGAAAGTTATTCAATGCCAGAAATAGTATAAAGGAATAGCAGAATGAATATTTCTGTAGCACTATCAAGAAATGGATTACGTCGTATTATTAATGTTAATCCGGCATATTCTCGGCGCATGCAGTCAGCTTTAGTACATCATTATACGGGTGTGTCATAAATACGTATGTACAGATGGCCAGCTAGCGTGCTAGGTATATGTACGTACGTATGTATGTATATTATATCGTTGGGAACGGCGCGGGATCGCGCTGGGCTGTCCGTTTTCTCGGACGGCTAACCCAGAAAATGCTCGTTGGCGCTTTGTCCTTCGCCCCGGGAACACGGACTGCCTTGAGCTTTCCGCGGAAAGGACCCCGGAAATTAGTAAACGAGAAATTCCTTGAGAAAATTCCGCGCCGCTTTTGGATTCTAGTTAAAATTCCGGTCGTCGTTCTTGTCTCCTCGCGGAAACTTTTCCTAGACGCGCGAGTTGGACGGGAGAACTCGGTCCATCAAAAGATGGCGGTCATTAAGCAGGGCGTAATTACATGTTTTTGATGCGACGCATTACTTTGTCGATGGACGTGTAAAGGGGAGCAGACAATTTTTATGAAACTCCCGCGGACGTCCGACTAACGAATAAAATGTCCAGCGAATGGAACTACGGCCCCGGCTTTCGTTAGAACTTTATGAATGAACATCATATTTCTTCAAAGCCCGATCGTCTTGGGTAATGGAAAAACCTCGAGCGTCAAGGGTTAATCGATGAATAGGACGGTGAATCGGCGCTACGAGGGGTAGATGATAAAGGGGTGAATGGGGCGGAGACGAGAATAAAGCGATTGACGAAGCAACCGACCGAACTGCCGGATTATCGGATTAACCGGTATATCCGGTGTGCGTAAACTCCGGGAAATGTACGTATATCGCTATCAGGATATACCTACTTCTAATGATTAAAGTGATCGAGTGACACCTAAGACGTCGGGCGTAATTCCACCTTCGCGTCTAAACTAAAATCTATTTAACTACGTGACAAATGTGTCAAACGTAGACCGAGGAATCAACGAGTAAAAGTTAAGGGTATTGGAATTAAAGCTGCGCGTGACGGTGTGTGTGTGTGTGTGTGTGTGTGTGCACCCTGTCGCGTCTCCCAATAGGATTTTGCGAAATTAACGCATGACCTGGTTCCCGGGTCGAAGGAGAGGAAGTACGCGTGCACGTAGATGCATACATACGGAAAGTACGTAGTACAAGAGCCTCTAGGACCCTAGGAAAACAAATTGCCGGCTCGTTGTCGTGGCAATGGCAAAAAGGTTCGCGTTTCGTGGCCGATGGGTCGCGAGGTCGATGCTCTCCGGGCGTGCCGTGCAGTGCCGTGTGACGGGAAAACGAGCGAGAGGAACGCGCGAGCCAGAGGATATATTCAAAGGAACGCGGCCGCGTGTCACGGAGGAAACGTCCGCGAAAGTATTTTCCGCTTTGTCGCGTCGCGCGGACCGGAACGTCGGCGGCGGCGACGACGACGGCGACGACGACGACGCGACGGTCTCGTATACGGGCTTAAATAAGCCTCGACGATCCGTCGCGACGCGTCGTCGTGCCAGAAACACTGCCAGAACGAATACATCCCCGAGCCGAGTTTTATCGGCTTACCCCTACCACCGAGCGCAAACGGCGAACTTACCCGGTAAACTTTCTCTCCCGCGTTCTCTATCAATTTCATCGTTCTTCGTCCCGGGTCACGCGCGAATCTCGAGGAATGCAATTAAGAGCGTAACGCTGTCCGCTCCCCGAGCTCGCCGGGCGACAATATCTTCGACAGTAACGAGAAGAACAAAAACTGAGATCACTTTCCGATTCAGCTAGTAGAACGAGGGTCTTTTACGGACCTTTAATCTAACAGAGAATACTGTTTAACTGACGAGTAAATCGCGACGAGCTTTTTAAATTAACAGTCGAACAGTATTCCTCGCGAGAGGCTCGTTCTCATCGAATCGTGATTATCTTTAGAACAAGACGAATCGCGAACGTTTTTATTTCATCTGCGCGATATAATGGCTTTATTCAAATGTTACGTCAGTTTCTTTCGATCCAAATTGTGATCAGATGGGACAGCCATTTCTTTCCTCCCTCGTTTTTGATCTTATCGTTCCCTCGAAAGTTGGCCATAATCTAAAAGACATTGCGCGCTTTGTGTATCCTGCAGGTGCTCTTGTTTCCCGAGGAGGGCTGGGCAAGAAGCGCGAGCAGTTCCTATTGGACTTTGACGCCGTTCTGGTGGAGTCGAAGTCGGTGCAAGGTGGTCGAAGTGGCTGGAACCAGGAGGTGAGTCTCGTTGAGTACCGAAAACGTTAACGACGGGGATCCACCCAGCGAAGAAAGAGGGGGTGGTTGCAGCCGGGTCGCGCGCGCACGTACACCGTTATGACGTTTCAGCTATAATCGTATTCCCACCGCGAACGGAAATTTGTGCTTTTAGGTTACGTGGCCGGAATCCCTATCCCTTGCTTAACGTTGCCGCCACCCGAGAATTACAGGGACGATGCGTTCGAAATTACCGCTACCCTCTTATTTCCTCCTCGTAACCTCCCCCCTCCCACGTTGTCGCTCCGTTTTCCCTTTAACCTTTCCAGTTCTAATCTTGATATATATATTTTCTCCGAGGTTCGTACCTCGTAACAATTATCTATTGTTGGACACTGATATATTGGTTCCTATTTTAGATTCTAACGATGTAACCTTGTAATCGCTCCCCTGTGCGTCCGCTATACGAGTGCCCCGGTTGGACGAGGTTTCTTGTTTATAACTCAACAACCAAGCTTCGGATAAAATTTTAACAAAGGAAAATATTGTTTAAAATTACCTCGGGAACCTCACGTTTAAAAAAATACAAGTTCCTGAACACCCTGTAAAAAATTGAGACCTTACTACGAGAATATAACGCGAGTTCTACTTTTGAAAAATGATTCATTGTCAATTCACGCTGTGTACATTAACTGCAGATCGACGGTGCGCTAACAATATTCTGAGGGGCGAAATCGGCGCTTGCAGCGGAACAAGCTTTGAGCGTTCCTCTCGGGAATTTGTTCGGCACGGCCGCGGCTCGGTATCGAGACCGCGTTAAGTCAAGGCAAACAAACCGGATCCCCGATTCGTATACTGCGCTTCCAACTTTCGTACGAAGCTACACAGCAAACACGGCTCCGCTCCGGCGGTGTTTGCAACCTTGGACCGCGTTCGCACGCGACACCGGTCAAAGCTCGCGATTTCGTTTCCGGATGCTCCTGAGGTCCGGGTCAGAGTTGCGCCAGTACACAGTCAAGTATTAATCGTCCACTCTGATGAAACTTTTTGCAGAATTGCAATCTTATTACGTTTCTAATTCGAGATCTTAATGAGTCACAAAGTACTAGACCAGAAATGAGATGCGAACAGATATCGTGAATGTAGAGAATCAATCAATATCAATTTTGATATCATCCCTTATCTATCGATTTTATTATAGGATCTTGGACAATGAAATTTGTTTTTATAAAATATAATATATTCAGTAGACAAACATAATATCTTATGGTAAATGCATAAAAAGTTTATTTTCACCTAATCTGTAAATATAATTTTCATATAAACTGTTATGTACTGGAGACTTAATTGATTTCGGACCGACCTCGCACGCATACATAGAAAATGCGACACGTTTTCTCTCTCTATTGCTAATGCTTTCCATGTGTCGCGGCCATAATCAAGGATCCCTGATAATTAGTAATTAGTTATTCATTAAAAAACCGATAAAATTAAAAAGAGTATGTTTTTTATTTAAAAAAACTGCATGTAGACTATTTTGGATAATCCTATATTTTATTCACTGGCAGGTATTTAGGTATAACTAAAAATAATGGACAAATGATAAATGCGAGTTATTCCAATCAGTTATGGAGATAGATACATTGGTACACGTTGAAAGTTTTCTCGAAAATTACTTATGGAAAGTGAAACAGAAGAGGGAAAGTGTTTAGTTCGAGCTTACGGTCTATCGGCGCCGATTGAAATTCGTCGACCGCGATGTTTTATGGAACAGTCTAGCAGTCTGGCCTATGAAACGCGACCGATCCCGATGGCGCGCCGTTAAGTTAACACCCGCGCGTCGGCGGGCGGAAGAAATTTTATTTGAGCGAACGGGGAAAAGCGAATAGAAGCGAGACGAAGCGAAGCGGTGCGGGCAATCGATGCTTGTACGCGTAGAATGGAACGCGAGGCATCGAAAGGGTGCTTCGCCGCTTGGAACTTTCCCTTGCGAAGCGAATCGAGGAGTGCACGGCGCGGCGGCGGCGACCGTGGATGAGGTATAGGAGGCGGGGGAGGCAGGGAGGAAAAGTCAAAGCGGCAGCCAGAGCCACGGTAGATTTTAAACCGAGTGTTGGATCCGCCGCACTTCAATGGAGAGCGTTTAAACTTTTAATGATCGTCGCCGGCTGAAGCGCTCGCCGGAATAAGCCCCTCGAGTCCCACCGGGTAGGGCTGCGCTCTTTCTCTCCTCTCCTCTCCACCGCCTCTTTCTCTTCTCTTCCCTCCCTCCGCTTCCGAAAACGTCTCCCCTTCCCGCTTTTTTTTTTCTCCCGACCACTCTTTTCTTATTAATTATTCTTGGCTCGTTTCGCGGGCACGATTTCTCCTCGGCCGACTAGAGCGGCACGTTTTATTTATTCTCGCACGTTTCGCGAATTCCGTCGTCCCCTCCCGCCGTCCCGTCGCGCGTTCGCGTCGCACCCTTGCCCCGTCCTAGGGAATTACTCCTGGTTTTAAATCGGTTTAACTACCCGCGAGATCGCCACCACGTGCTCGTAATTCTCGTTTCCTGTGTGGTCGGTCAAACCACTTTAAGCACTTCGAATTCACGCACCGAATTGGTACCGCCTGACGTCTTCGAAATTGGAGCAATTCCAGGAGCCGAAAACAGGAAAATTATTTTGTCGCCATTCGGAAATCATCTTTCTTCCCGTCTAATAAAAAATTGCGATAAAATGACAGCAGTTCCGAGTAAATGTTTCTTTTTGACCCGAAAGGAATACTTAAATCGAGATATTCGCACGTCCATTTAGCTCGCTTGACATGAAAAGTTGTAACTCGCGTGACGCGGTAGGCGAGGGGACAGGTAATCGCATTAGCGATTCGCGAAACGATAAAGCGCTTAGGTACACGCGAGCCCATGAAATGTTGACCCGTGAGAATCGGTGCGGCTGTCCCTCGGAACGCTTGTTCCTTTAATTCGATAGCCGCTGGAAATAAACCGGCTGCTTGTGCGTGAAAACGTGCAAACAAGGAAACTCTTGCCCATTAAATTCTCATCAAAAATAAATCTAGAAAGAACTTATCTACACTTTCTCCGTTTAACGTATCGTTTACGTCCAAGTTAAAGGTAATAAATGTTCCCTTCTTATGTTCGTTCGATTGGTTATTTTCTCCGGCCAACAAAAATATTCTGCTAAGTTTAATTAAATGTTGTCCGACATGCGATTCACCAAACCTGTTAATAAATCAGTCAAGTTTACGAATTAAGCCTTCCACTTAGCCTTGATATTAGACCCACGCAACGGTACTGTTTAAATGATACGCGAATATCGTAAACGATGCGCACGAGGAGCTGATAATTTTTTTACAAACATTTATTTTCCGATACATACGCACCGCCTCCGTCACCTGATCTGAACCTGTTACAGGTATAGCACTCAGGCCAAAATGGTAGACACGGGGACAGGCACGCTTTACATAATCGGCTCCTTCAAGAGGATGACCACTGATCCCGATTTCAAGGTACCTTATCAGTTTTCCACTTATCAGTTCAATGTATAGTAACAGATCAATTAATTAATTGTGTAGAACAGAAAATGATTGAAATAAATTCCATGTAGGTCAAATCAGATAGTAATTATCTTTCTTCTAAGAGGATGTATGTACTTGAGCCATTATTAATTGCTTTTGTACTTCAGAACGAGGAATTACAGTGACTTCCATTAATATTCGAAACGATATAAAATTTTTAGTATTTGATCAAAGAACATTATCTTCTGTGGAATTGTAGAAAGCTTAATTTACTATAGAATGTCTAACAAAAAATTAAAAAAATTGATATTCATTGAAATCGTAAAGAAAATAGTAAAGGACGTGGTTTTTAACTTTTTCATTAGGGTCTGTAATAAAAATTAGAAGTGTCTCGTTTGTGCAGATCTAAGTAAATTATACATATGCATTTACAAAGCTTTATCAAAATCCATCATTACTGCTATGCGCTATAAGCGATTAGAAATTAAAAAATCTCACTGCTTCACGACTTTCAATTTACGACTGAGATAAATAGAAGAATTTTTACATATTTTGACATGGCTAACTCTTTTATGGTTTCACGGTTTTTTATGAAACTTTACACATTTATATGACACATTTAGATCTACAAACGGAACGTTTGACATTTTTACTAGAGTCTCCAATAAAGAAGTTAAACATATAGTAAATAGTATAGTAATTTATTTTAATTGTTTGTTACACATTACATAGTAAACTAAGCCTTTTAAAAGCCCACAAAAAATTAAGTTAGTTAGCTCAATTTAAAAAAACTTACTCCTCTTTTGAAGTGTGCCCGGATATTAATGGGACTCACTGTAGATCAGAAACAATTATCGGGATAGAATGACGTATCGACACATTTGGACGTGAAATCGGACTCTGACCATCGATATTTTTATGTGGACAGTTGTACCTGACGTCGAACGTGTCGTCGAGCGACTTCAACATGGGCTACAGTATGACGGGCACGTTGGAGCGCGGCTGCAAGAAGACGAACTCTTTCCAGATGACTCATTTTGCAGTGATTCGCCGACGAGACTACGAAAAGGCGTACGAGGACTCGAATCCCACCTAGTGCCCGTCCACACCCACGCTATCCGAGTGCGTGGACTGCGAACATTACGCGTAGCAGGCGTACAGAAGGAAAAGCAACACGGGTGTTTGAAACCGAATTACATAATGCATATTCTCGATCGGAGCGCTCCCGACGATCGAGCGTTTCTTCACGGTTCTGTTCCATCGGGATCGAACTCTCCGCTCTGAACCGCGATACGAGAAATCAAAGAAGCAAGCAAAAGCGAGAAAACCACAACACGTCCAAAGGTAGCGTTTAACTTAGGTCGAATTTAAGTAGTTTTTAAAACTAGGCGGCGAACGAATACCGAAAGTCGAGTATACATGCACACGGGGTAACGGTGAGAAAAAGTATTCACTAAAGTATTAGCACGTAAGTTATTTCCTACGCGTCCTTCTTTGCGCGATGCTTTATCGTCCACCGACAACTTTTAATCGGGTAACCGGAAAAAGTTTCCAAGGATTTATAGTACAAGATTCGGCTTATACTTAAACGTCGATATTAATCACGGTTTCTCGGATTTCCGCAAATTTATAGGCTTACATTTTTTTTCTTATCATTCGACTAAATTGATAGTTGTCCACGATAAATCTGACTAAATGACAATTTCGAGTTTCCTAGCGAACTATTATAACTCCGCATAAACTTTTTCTGAGACGTATCGCGTACCACGCCACGAGCTTTCCTGATTTCACCGACATTTTCGAGAAAGAAAGTACCCGGCAAGAACCCGTATCTGATAAGATTATTCCGTAATTCTTTCACCAAAAATCTACAACGCAATTAATTTCCAAATAAACATAATGTACATCTTTAAATCTATTTTACTTTCGAACGATCTGTACATTTTTCTAAATGCATTGCCAACCGTTTTATCAGTTACNCCCGTAATTCTTTCACCAAAAATCTACAACGCAATTAATTTCCAAATAAACATAATGTACTTCTTTAAATCTATTTTACTTTCGAACGATCTGTACATTTTTCTAAATGCATTGCCAACCGTTTTATCAGTTACGGGTCGGCCGACTTCTCTCAATTTTTTCGTTCCTAGCGAACAAGAAAAGCGATAAATCCTTTGCTTCCGGATTGGTGGTACGTCTGTCGCGTAGCGGCCCCGCGCTTCGACTTATACTTATTTTTGTTAAAAAAAAAGGCGGTAGAGAGACGCGTAGAAACGGCCGCTACGCGAGCATCGCCTCTCATCGATTTTCTCGAATCGGCTCGATCGCGTTCGATGCTCGACTCCTCGTAATCGTGATTTGTACACACAATTTTTGTACCTTCGGCTTTGCTCAAATGATCTGTGTATGTAATCTAAATACCAAAAAACGGAGAAATACCACGGCAAACATAGATACGTAAGCTACGATCGTAAATTAATTCCGAGCGTTCGATGATTATCAAAACGCGCTCGTCGGGCTAATGAGTTCATTTAATTTTATCGTTACGTCGACATTTATACGCGTTTCTGATAGTCCGAACTTTTTTACTCTACACGCATGTATATTCTTTTTATACGTTAATTGAAAGAAGTTGTATTATACAGTGCAATGCGCGTCAACTATGAAACCAATAAGAACTGTCCACCTTTCTCGTATCGTTCAATTTTCAAGTATACGTATAATAATGCGGTTCCCGATAAAATCTAGTGCAATCCTCATATTATACGATGTTACGTTCATAATGTACAGGGTACTCAATGATACGTGGGCAATGTGTCAAGAACTGATCGTTGTTTGACTCTTCTCGTCGCTTGTAGATGCTGACATGTTACGCCCCGAAAATCTTTCATTGGTTTTATAGTTACGCGGCGATTTATTAATCGTTACGACGTTCGCGGAGGGTAGTGTAGTTGCAGCAGAAGATACGAAAGCGATCGAATCCAAGTAGATAGTATTCTGTGTGCCATCTACTTAGACGTAGGTAGACATAGTCGACTGCTATTACACCGTTACAGGGTTTAAATGGTTTCTTTGGCGGATCGACGAGGACGAGCCACGTCTTTCTTTTATCTCTCTGTCTCCGACGGGGAATGCCCCGGTCTTCTATTACTATCAAGAAAACGATCTGTTGATTCCTCGCCGATTCGCGATTACGTCCCACGATGGAGAATCGCCAATGATGTAGCATTAACAGAATGTTTGACAGCTGGTAGATAAAAGTTTCGAAGAAAAAAATTTGATCGATGTCGTCTTAGGATATTAGATTAGATTTAGATACGTGACGCTTTTTAGATTCTCTGGTAGGATTTCTAGTAGACTAGACTTACCGGTAGTCGCTGTAAACCTGTAAGTAACGTAGATTTGTTCGACGTTAATGAGACCCGGTGATAACTTCGTGAATGCGTGTATATTTATAATTCAACCAAACGAGTATGGCGTCGGAAATATTAAAACATTTGCAGAATGTAGGGTAAGGAAATTGATAACATATATATATGTGGAGTCGTTATTTTATCACTTTTTGACATTCCTACTTCATTGAACAAAATCTTATCTTTATCCATGTAATTAGTTGTCAGATAAAAATTGGAGTGAATTCGTGACACGCGAATTGTCGTTTGGCTGAATTATATCAATTTACGCAATTGGCAAAACAAAAAATTGTCGTAATGTATTACTAGCAAGCTCGCGTACTTTTATCACACAGTTTCCAGTTCAACGTAAAATAGTATAGCGATAGCGTCTACGGGTCTCATATAGATGTTCGCACGCTCGTGTAGAGAAAGAAATTACGGTAGGTAAAGTTCTCGTTCTGTCTAACGTCTTCTTACACGAAAGCACAAACATAAACACAGACACAGATACAGACACACACAAATCTCTGTGTTCGCTTATTTTCAAAGTAGCCGATATACAAGTAGATATTTAGATATCGGTAGATAGCGGTTTAAGTGAACGTATACGTCCGATATCACGGTCCCTCCTAACTACTTAGCCGTAGCCTCGGCCCACCGATGCAAGCTCTCGTCGAATTCGAAGACGGTACCCATCTTCGTCAGCTGCACAAACGGGTCTCTAGTCAGTTTCTCTCTTTTAATCTCTCCCGCTTGCCGGGTTCCGTTCGAAATCGCCCTCATCTTTTGGAAAATTATAGAAAACCAAGATTGATTCACGAATTCTTACGGCTCTTATTTTTCTAGCCCAGGTTTTACAATGTCAGTACAAAAATGCTAGTCAGTTTTTATCTGAATATTTAATACAGTCATATACTTTTCGCTTGGAATTTAATTGTCCATTAACTTCATTGATAAATTATGAGTCGATGCATTGAATCAATAAATTACAATAAGTCACATAAATTAATTTAATGTAAACTTATCAAAACTCTTAAATAACGTAATATCTACTTACGTTTTATGAGCTCTGGGTGGAAATAAAAACTGTACGGATTCGTATAATGATGTACGTACTATTTGGACGTTGATACGGCGATTGGAACGGAGAACAGTGAGCGGGTTTAGAAGTCGTCTATGCCCTAACGTAGAGAGATTTAACAAGGTAGACGTGTGGTAGTGGTAGTCGTAGAACAGTCGATGTGATCGTTAATTATTATCACCGTCATCGTCGTTGTCGCCGTTTTTTCGTCGCCAGCCGTGGCCCCGTCCGTCGTCGCGACGGCCGCGCGTCCTCGTTTCCTCGTCGTGCCTTCGCCGGCCTTGTGATCGCGTCCGAGCAGCATATCTTTATTTTTTCTAGCCGCCAGAGACCGATCTACGAATCGAGCGGTAATCGCAGCGACGGAGGGGACCCCGATCATAGCGAAACACCGATAGTCGACCTCGTGCTAGAGAATCATAATGGAGTAAGTGAAAATCTGAATCTTAACTCTCCCGTAGAGATACTTGTAATTGTAAAAATCCAGAAATACTTGAGAAATGTCACATGCAGATGTTCATGCAATTTTTTTTCAAGGAAAATAGCCGCAGTAACAGGTTCATGTTTCATAAGCGTCGTATACTTCCAATATTCTTGTTACCTGTGACACACATCATCACCATGTATTTTTACTATTCCGTTTATGACCACGCTGATATTTTCGTGTACATCAAATATTTATTTATAGGGACACTTTGACGCATTTCAAGCAGGCAATCATTCGTCCTTTATTTATAACCGCATCATACATTTTATTTACGTTTCCTTATTACACGGCGTATTTCATTCGTATCTTCAAACGCACTTTAAGCCCGCAAACATCCGGCGTCTATTTTATTCGCACATTTTGATGCACTTTGGTACGTAAACATTTTACAACTTTATTATCTTTTAGAAGCCATTCTGCAAACTTGGAGATACACGTTAGATACGGACGCAATGAATTGACTTACTCCATTATAATTTTCGATCGCTGTACGCTAGCATAGATTCGGTAGTGGACACAGACGCGGTAGAAGAGTAGCCCGATTTTAATTGGTACGCTTGTAATCTAGTTCAGTTTCGCTCAAAGTAATTCCTTCGTCTAGTCTAGTCCAAATAGCTCAAGCTGTCTGCTCCCTTCCACCTTCTTTTGGTTTCACGTAGAATTGAATGTACGTAGATAATTATATAGGATGGTAGGGTGTAACAGAATAGCGAAGCTTACATCTCTTTATTGCCGAAACATGACGCATATATATAGTATATATATATATTATAAACAATGCATATACATACACGTAATTATTATTAGTTTCGGAATGCGAACAGAAACGTATTCGTATTCAAAGCTATGGCTGTGATCTATGATATTAACTGGATGAAACGGTTCGTAAGATACTAACTATATGTATAATATATATACACACATAGGTATATTATAATATAACTTATAAGTAGGTTTATGACGACGCATGTACTATAGCAACAAGCGATATTTTGCCAAATCGTTGCGCTCAACAAAGGGCTTGCGTTTTCCTCCGATATATTAACGCAAGATTCCCGGTCAAAAGTATTTCGACGCGCGATTCGCGGAACCGTTTCGAAAACGCTGCATGCATCTGGGAGATCATTTGGAACCGGATTCCCCTACTAAATATGGATCAATTAAATTCTTCGCGTACCTATAATTTTATATAAAGACTTCATGTATCATTTCATGTAAAGGCAGACTATGAAATGACTATAAAAGGATATGGTTTCATATTTAACCAAACAATTGTTAAACTATTTAAAAGAATAACAAGGATGCTCGATAAGATCTAACCGAGCTCTGAAGGTGTCAAGTTTGGAATTGACTAAATTTCCGATTCTTAACTGTAATTCTAAAACGGTTCGTGAATCACCCAGAATGTTTTGACTGAATCTTGCGCATCAAATGTATAATACTATGAATTTACAGGAACTCGACTGGCGCTCGTATGAACGCGATATGTTCCATCGTCCGGTGCTAAAATGATGCGTTCTTTTCCTAATACATCTATCTCTTGCCCTGCAAAACTCGAAACAATCCTTTCTGTCCACCGATTTGGCCCTCCCTTCCTCCCTTGGTATCGAAAGCAACGAATAACCGCCGCCGTAGTTGAAGGAACGCTGCGGCGGCGGTCCAGAATCAAAACGGAACACAGAAAGAAATCAAAGATCGCGATGAACGTTGCTCAGATGAAAGTCGGCGATTAAGTATAATATTTTGTATCGTAGAATACCGCCAAAGTTGATGCCACCGATGTGTCAGTATTAGAAAATTCTGGGGTTAAGTGTATTTCTGAATCGAGTCGGAACCATTTAAAATAGCCATTGATTACATTGGGGCGCATTAAATTCAATTCAGTTTTAGTCAAACGCGAACATTCTCCTTTCGCCGTATCGATTTATTTTTTATTGCCGTACCGATAAAATAGGTAAAAAAAAAATGTCATTTTAATGGTTTTTACTCGATGGTCAGGGACAGTATGAACGATTTGGATATCGGATGTTATCGCACCGAACGGTGCGAGACTTCACCGGTATGATTAATGGTAAAGGAATCGACGCGATGCGATGGCGAGGCAAAGGGTCGCGCCGATATCAAACTTATAAGCCCGGGTAATGCCGGTGCGAAACCGATAAAAGAATAAAAGAAAAATAACGCGCATCGATGTATTTTCACTACAGTCCTGTCTACAGTCAATTCATTTTGTATTTATACCTAATCTATGTATCTATCGTCATAATTTATGCCGAAATAAATGTTACATTTACGCACAGCGGAACGATCGCAATTTTATCTCTCCACCTCCCACCTCATCGTTAAATCACAATAATAACAAATGTATTTGACTGTTACTTGTCTTTAACATTACTTATTTCACGATTAGCATATATTATGCATATACCGTTTGCATAAACGATTAGAATGAGGTAATACACGCATAGTCGATTTACTCGACATGATTTGTAATTCAATTTCGTTCACTTCTTACGCAATCCTCTACTACAGGAATCAGATTTTTTTCGTTGAGTGCAGTTTGATTACATCAGATCTTAATTTCAGGAAATCTGTTTGATACGAATAGGAGTGCACTCGCTGCACTAAAACGGACGCAGATCGGTGAGCGTTTAGCTTGGTCGGACGTCAATTATCGAACATTGGGGCGCGAGTATCTAATTAACGCGACGCGACAATGCATTCGCATGGGCTGTTCGAACGCCTCGAAAATTTCCCCGCTTTGTATGCGACGGCGCGGTGGTGCGGCGAGTCGATCCGCAGCAAGCAGGCCCCTGGCCCGAAATAACTTCGTTTTCGATACCGGCTGATTTAATTGTCTCGAGATAATATCGTAGAGCGCACACGGTCGAATTTCAAAAGCTCCTGGCACGGAGGGCTTCCGACCGGGGCCGCACGTTTCACGCCGAGCCGAAGAACTATCGGTGCCCATTTAATAAACGGGCTGGCGGCTGTAACTCCGCGCGGTACAAAGCGTGCGTGTGTGTGTGGCTGTGCGAGAAGGGGCGTACAGTGGCCGTGTAAAGTCTGCGCGGAAGTTTGGAAAGAGAATTTCTGAAAGTTCCGACAGGGGCAACAAGCCTCGGGTCTGCAAAATACTGCGGAACGTTCTTCCAGCCGTTCTGTCGGCGAGCTACTTCGCGAGAACCCAGAAGTCGTGGGGCGCGCTCTCCGTCTCGCATTTTTCAACCGTTCTCCTTTCTTACTGGAATTAAGACGAGGACTTGCCGTTAGCGAGGAAGGGCCGGAGGGGGAACGCGGAGGGAAACGGAGGCGCCGGTTTTACTAGTTTCGGGCTTATCTCCGAGTTAGCGTCGTATTTAAGGAAAACACGAGGCGGAACCGCGGGAGATCGTGAGGAAAGTTGGCCGAAACGGTGAACACAATGTGTAGTGGCGCGCGTTTGCCAGCAACAACGGTAAATACAGTTTGCCGACAGTTTGGTGTCTCTCGGTTTCCCCCTTTAACGTTCCAATTGTTCCCGCTACTCTCATCGTCTCGTAGGATTTTCGGTGTTAGCCTCTCTCTCTCTCTCTCTCTCTCTCTCTCTTTCTCTCCCTCGCCTGCGCGTTCCCTGTTCTCGGATTTCTCCCTGCGGGTGGAACTCGAGATGGAACGTCGAGGGAAAGAGGAAAAGTTCCCTCGAACTCGCGTCGCGCGCGCGTTCGCGTGCAAACCGAAATCCAACTTTTTTCTAACAAGCCGGATCACCCGCGACCTACTTCTGGCCGGTCCATCTCGATTTCCTCCCTCTCCGCTCTCCTGACCGTTTCGATGGAATTATCGATCCATCTCCATAGATATACACCGCGCGCACGAGCGACGGAAGATTTAGTAGAAAATTGCTGGCCGGGCAACGATTGAGAATTCAATGAGTTTCTTCTCTTTAATTTCGTTCCTCTCCCCGATATACTTTTATTCGTCAGTTTCGACAAAAGATTTTTCAAATACAATACGCTCTAAGGAGTGAAAGGAGTCGTTATCGTGAACCATTTATCGTTGACTCAATGAAATGAAATGAAACGTCTTACGCAATATCCTCGAAATGTTTCGTCTAATTGTTTTTATCAAGCGAGGTAACTGGTCAGATGTTAATTTCAGATGGCCGTAATTAACGTTAAATCTTAATTATTACGTAATTCCGCGTTTTAATTACAATTTATAAAGATCTGGGGGACGCATTAATCCTTTAAAAGGTGAGAGTCGCGCGGTAGATAAGTGTAATACATTCGAAAGGAACGGGGCCCGAAGGTCGTGCACGTTTCTTGAACAAAGTGTAATTCTTGGCGAGGAAAACGGGGCGTGGGTTCGCTGAAAAGCGTGCATCAAGATCTCGCGGAACGCGAAGACCCAGTGCACGATCGTTGTCCCAGCGAAACGGCAGTTCCGCTTTGCCTCTTTCTCTGTACGTTTTTCTTTCCCTCTTCCGAGACGCAATTTAATTAACGCTGCCGGCGGAAAACAAAGCGGCGGAAAAGCTCTTTCGCAGAAACTTTTTTTGTGTCCTCTCGTCTACGGAGTAACACAGCATTTTGTATGTTTCCTTCTGTGAGCCGAGTTCATCTCGAATACGGAACACGATAAAGCTTCTCCGGGATAATCCCAGTGGCAGAAAAATATTGAAATTCTTCGAGGGGTTTGCTTACCCAGCCAATGGAACGGGAATCGCTATTACGAGTGACGGCAACCCTTGTATCAGAGGATGGGTTCGCATTATTGCTCGGGTGCTCTCGCCTAGGACGCGCGTTGTACGAGCAACGTCGGCCGCTTATTTTCGTACGCATTTACGGATTTGCTCTCTCTCTCTCTCAGTGTTTATGTTTGCTCTACGGTGAATCAAGGAAAAAGAACAAAGATCCCGTGACTCGCGGTTAATTCGTTGCGATAACTGATTCGTCTATCTTTAGGCCGGCGAGTGAGTGCACGGCGCGTAATGAGCGGGGAAGATCGGCGTGATCCCGGGCAAACAAACAACCGTCAAAACCGCAAATTACGAGAACTTTGAACAGCCCGCTCGTCGCGGTTCCGGCGACGGCTCGGCACGCGGGAACACGCAAAGGGATTATCTTTGTGTCATTAGCTTTTGACGCGACGCCGCGCCGGAACCTCGTTAACCCTCATCCATCCCCCGGGATTCAATTCGACGCGAGTGCCGCGAAGAGGCTTCCTCTTTTATCGTACAATATGGTTTTTGTTATACGATTCACTTGAGAGAATTTGTGTACGCAATCTTATGTAAGGACTGATTGCACAAGAATTTGATTGATTGTGGACGGATTCCATTCTCTCGCCTTTAATCAAGTCTTTTTGTTCGTTTAACGCGCCGATTTCTTATGTCGTGTCGACTCGTCGGTGAATTTTATTTATTGTTTTCAAGGTACGCCGAGCTGGTTCCACTTCGTAATTGACCTCGTGTGCAAAAAATTTCGCGGCATTATTAATATTCGTACCGAGAAATCGTGAGCCTAACTCGACCTTTAACGGCGTAAGTAAGTCGCACAGATCCGATCACATGCTCTCTACCAATATAAATATTATCATCAGCCTTGGTCACAAGACTTGCGATCATATGACCGCGAAACTTGTCTCGTAACCGAGGAGAATGACTTACTTATTTGCAAACGAAACCAGCTGTCTCGACGCGACGCGTCGTCTATCGTCGGTGACGTTTCCCCCGTTCGTCGACGAAGTAAATATAGCGACCTGCGTACAGTGAATTCCAACTGAAAGAGAGTCGGTCTGAGTAAGTTCGAAGAGATGTTGCGGTCGCAATCGCAATGTTACCGGAAATTAGGCTCGCCCACTTAAGATTATTCGCGACAGATTTTGTGCGAATCTATAAATCGGAAAAGATATTTTGCGATACGACTAATGGTCAGGGCGCGGTGACGTAAACGATATGCATCTGTAATAATAATTAATCGACTGGAACGACGTTTCGTTTCTCACCTCGGGTATCTCGTCGATCGCATGGGCTACACACGGTAGTTTCGTTCGAACCGTCCCTCTCGTCGCACGTTCGCGTCCGTATCTGATTACTTCCGAAGTTCTTGAAAGAAACGCTGTTCATTCGATAACGATAACAAATCCGCGCACCATAAGATCGCGAGGTATCCAGGTTAGTCGTCGCCGGATCGCGAACGCGGCTCCCGTTCTGGTTATCTTATCAAAGGAGCTTCGAAAAGTCGGCTGTTTACGGATGTTTCAACACTGTCGGAAGCTGTCCAATCATTANAGTCGTTATTTTATCACTTTTTGACATTCCTACTTCATTGAACAAAATCTTATCTTTATCCATGTAATTAGTTGTCAGATAAAAATTGGAGTGAATTCGTGACACGCGAATTGTCGTTTGGCTGAATTATATCAATTTACGCAATTGGCAAAACAAAAAATTGTCGTAATGTATTACTAGCAAGCTCGCGTACTTTTATCACACAGTTTCCAGTTCAACGTAAAATAGTATAGCGATAGCGTCTACGGGTCTCATATAGATGTTCGCACGCTCGTGTAGAGAAAGAAATTACGGTAGGTAAAGTTCTCGTTCTGTCTAACGTCTTCTTACACGAAAGCACAAACATAAACACAGACACAGATACAGACACACACAAATCTCTGTGTTCGCTTATTTTCAAAGTAGCCGATATACAAGTAGATATTTAGATATCGGTAGATAGCGGTTTAAGTGAACGTATACGTCCGATATCACGGTCCCTCCTAACTACTTAGCCGTAGCCTCGGCCCACCGATGCAAGCTCTCGTCGAATTCGAAGACGGTACCCATCTTCGTCAGCTGCACAAACGGGTCTCTAGTCAGTTTCTCTCTTTTAATCTCTCCCGCTTGCCGGGTTCCGTTCGAAATCGCCCTCATCTTTTGGAAAATTATAGAAAACCAAGATTGATTCACGAATTCTTACGGCTCTTATTTTTCTAGCCCAGGTTTTACAATGTCAGTACAAAAATGCTAGTCAGTTTTTATCTGAATATTTAATACAGTCATATACTTTTCGCTTGGAATTTAATTGTCCATTAACTTCATTGATAAATTATGAGTCGATGCATTGAATCAATAAATTACAATAAGTCACATAAATTAATTTAATGTAAACTTATCAAAACTCTTAAATAACGTAATATCTACTTACGTTTTATGAGCTCTGGGTGGAAATAAAAACTGTACGGATTCGTATAATGATGTACGTACTATTTGGACGTTGATACGGCGATTGGAACGGAGAACAGTGAGCGGGTTTAGAAGTCGTCTATGCCCTAACGTAGAGAGATTTAACAAGGTAGACGTGTGGTAGTGGTAGTCGTAGAACAGTCGATGTGATCGTTAATTATTATCACCGTCATCGTCGTTGTCGCCGTTTTTTCGTCGCCAGCCGTGGCCCCGTCCGTCGTCGCGACGGCCGCGCGTCCTCGTTTCCTCGTCGTGCCTTCGCCGGCCTTGTGATCGCGTCCGAGCAGCATATCTTTATTTTTTCTAGCCGCCAGAGACCGATCTACGAATCGAGCGGTAATCGCAGCGACGGAGGGGACCCCGATCATAGCGAAACACCGATAGTCGACCTCGTGCTAGAGAATCATAATGGAGTAAGTGAAAATCTGAATCTTAACTCTCCCGTAGAGATACTTGTAATTGTAAAAATCCAGAAATACTTGAGAAATGTCACATGCAGATGTTCATGCAATTTTTTTTCAAGGAAAATAGCCGCAGTAACAGGTTCATGTTTCATAAGCGTCGTATACTTCCAATATTCTTGTTACCTGTGACACACATCATCACCATGTATTTTTACTATTCCGTTTATGACCACGCTGATATTTTCGTGTACATCAAATATTTATTTATAGGGACACTTTGACGCATTTCAAGCAGGCAATCATTCGTCCTTTATTTATAACCGCATCATACATTTTATTTACGTTTCCTTATTACACGGCGTATTTCATTCGTATCTTCAAACGCACTTTAAGCCCGCAAACATCCGGCGTCTATTTTATTCGCACATTTTGATGCACTTTGGTACGTAAACATTTTACAACTTTATTATCTTTTAGAAGCCATTCTGCAAACTAGGAGATACACGTTAGATACGGACGCAATGAATTGACTTACTCCATTATAATTTTCGATCGCTGTACGCTAGCATAGATTCGGTAGTGGACACAGACGCGGTAGAAGAGTAGCCCGATTTTAATTGGTACGCTTGTAATCTAGTTCAGTTTCGCTCAAAGTAATTCCTTCGTCTAGTCTAGTCCAAATAGCTCAAGCTGTCTGCTCCCTTCCACCTTTTGGTTTCACGTAGAATTGAATGTACGTAGATAATTATATAGGATGGTAGGGTGTAACAGAATAGCGAAGCTTACATCTCTTTATTGCCGAAACATGACGCATATATATAGTATATATATATATTATAAACAATGCATATACATACACGTAATTATTATTAGTTTCGGAATGCGAACAGAAACGTATTCGTATTCAAAGCTATGGCTGTGATCTATGATATTAACTGGATGAAACGGTTCGTAAGATACTAACTATATGTATAATATATATACACACATAGGTATATTATAATATAACTTATAAGTAGGTTTATGACGACGCATGTACTATAGCAACAAGCGATATTTTGCCAAATCGTTGCGCTCAACAAAGGGCTTGCGTTTTCCTCCGATATATTAACGCAAGATTCCCGGTCAAAAGTATTTCGACGCGCGATTCGCGGAACCGTTTCGAAAACGCTGCATGCATCTGGGAGATCATTTGGAACCGGATTCCCCTACTAAATATGGATCAATTAAATTCTTCGCGTACTTATAATTTTATATAAAGACTTCATGTATCATTTCATGTAAAGGCAGACTATGAAATGACTATAAAAGGATATGGTTTCATATTTAACCAAACAATTGTTAAACTATTTAAAAGAATAACAAGGATGCTCGATAAGATCTAACCGAGCTCTGAAGGTGTCAAGTTTGGAATTGACTAAATTTCCGATTCTTAACTGTAATTCTAAAACGGTTCGTGAATCACCCAGAATGTTTTGACTGAATCTTGCGCATCAAATGTATAATACTATGAATTTACAGGAACTCGACTGGCGCTCGTATGAACGCGATATGTTCCATCGTCCGGTGCTAAAATGATGCGTTCTTTTCCTAATACATCTATCTCTTGCCCTGCAAAACTCGAAACAATCCTTTCTGTCCACCGATTTGGCCCTCCCTTCCTCCCTTGGTATCGAAAGCAACGAATAACCGCCGCCGTAGTTGAAGGAACGCTGCGGCGGCGGTCCAGAATCAAAACGGAACACAGAAAGAAATCAAAGATCGCGATGAACGTTGCTCAGATGAAAGTCGGCGATTAAGTATAATATTTTGTATCGTAGAATACCGCCAAAGTTGATGCCACCGATGTGTCAGTATTAGAAAATTCTGGGGTTAAGTGTATTTCTGAATCGAGTCGGAACCATTTAAAATAGCCATTGATTACATTGGGGCGCATTAAATTCAATTCAGTTTTAGTCAAACGCGAACATTCTCCTTTCGCCGTATCGATTTATTTTTTATTGCCGTACCGATAAAATAGGTAAAAAAAAAATGTCATTTTAATGGTTTTTACTCGATGGTCAGGGACAGTATGAACGATTTGGATATCGGATGTTATCGCACCGAACGGTGCGAGACTTCACCGGTATGATTAATGGTAAAGGAATCGACGCGATGCGATGGCGAGGCAAAGGGTCGCGCCGATATCAAACTTATAAGCCCGGGTAATGCCGGTGCGAAACCGATAAAAGAATAAAAGAAAAATAACGCGCATCGATGTATTTTCACTACAGTCCTGTCTACAGTCAATTCATTTTGTATTTATACCTAATCTATGTATCTATCGTCATAATTTATGCCGAAATAAATGTTACATTTACGCACAGCGGAACGATCGCAATTTTATCTCTCCACCTCCCACCTCATCGTTAAATCACAATAATAACAAATGTATTTGACTGTTACTTGTCTTTAACATTACTTATTTCACGATTAGCATATATTATGCATATACCGTTTGCATAAACGATTAGAATGAGGTAATACACGCATAGTCGATTTACTCGACATGATTTGTAATTCAATTTCGTTCACTTCTTACGCAATCCTCTACTACAGGAATCAGATTTTTTTCGTTGAGTGCAGTTTGATTACATCAGATCTTAATTTCAGGAAATCTGTTTGATACGAATAGGAGTGCACTCGCTGCACTAAAACGGACGCAGATCGGTGAGCGTTTAGCTTGGTCGGACGTCAATTATCGAACATTGGGGCGCGAGTATCTAATTAACGCGACGCGACAATGCATTCGCATGGGCTGTTCGAACGCCTCGAAAATTTCCCCGCTTTGTATGCGACGGCGCGGTGGTGCGGCGAGTCGATCCGCAGCAAGCAGGCCCCTGGCCCGAAATAACTTCGTTTTCGATACCGGCTGATTTAATTGTCTCGAGATAATATCGTAGAGCGCACACGGTCGAATTTCAAAAGCTCCTGGCACGGAGGGCTTCCGACCGGGGCCGCACGTTTCACGCCGAGCCGAAGAACTATCGGTGCCCATTTAATAAACGGGCTGGCGGCTGTAACTCCGCGCGGTACAAAGCGTGCGCGTGTGTGTGGCTGTGCGAGAAGGGGCGTACAGTGGCCGTGTAAAGTCTGCGCGGAAGTTTGGAAAGAGAATTTCTGAAAGTTCCGACAGGCAACAAGCCTCGGGTCTGCAAAATACTGCGGAACGTTCTTCCAGCCGTTCTGTCGGCGAGCTACTTCGCGAGAACCCAGAAGTCGTGGGGCGCGCTCTCCGTCTCGCATTTTTCAACCGTTCTCCTTTCTTACTGGAATTAAGACNTGTGTGTGTGGCTGTGCGAGAAGGGGCGTACAGTGGCCGTGTAAAGTCTGCGCGGAAGTTTGGAAAGAGAATTTCTGAAAGTTCCGACAGGGGCAACAAGCCTCGGGTCTGCAAAATACTGCGGAACGTTCTTCCAGCCGTTCTGTCGGCGAGCTACTTCGCGAGAACCCAGAAGTCGTGGGGCGCGCTCTCCGTCTCGCATTTTTCAACCGTTCTCCTTTCTTACTGGAATTAAGACGAGGACTTGCCGTTAGCGAGGAAGGGCCGGAGGGGGAACGCGGAGGGAAACGGAGGCGCCGGTTTTACTAGTTTCGGGCTTATCTCCGAGTTAGCGTCGTATTTAAGGAAAACACGAGGCGGAACCGCGGGAGATCGTGAGGAAAGTTGGCCGAAACGGTGAACACAATGTGTAGTGGCGCGCGTTTGCCAGCAACAACGGTAAATACAGTTTGCCGACAGTTTGGTGTCTCTCGGTTTCCCCCTTTAACGTTCCAATTGTTCCCGCTACTCTCATCGTCTCGTAGGATTTTCGGTGTTAGCCTCTCTCTCTCTCTCTCTCTCTCTCTCTCTTTCTCTCCCTCGCCTGCGCGTTCCCTGTTCTCGGATTTCTCCCTGCGGGTGGAACTCGAGATGGAACGTCGAGGGAAAGAGGAAAAGTTCCCTCGAACTCGCGTCGCGCGCGCGTTCGCGTGCAAACCGAAATCCAACTTTTTTCTAACAAGCCGGATCACCCGCGACCTACTTCTGGCCGGTCCATCTCGATTTCCTCCCTCTCCGCTCTCCTGACCGTTTCGATGGAATTATCGATCCATCTCCATAGATATACACCGCGCGCACGAGCGACGGAAGATTTAGTAGAAAATTGCTGGCCGGGCAACGATTGAGAATTCAATGAGTTTCTTCTCTTTAATTTCGTTCCTCTCCCCGATATACTTTTATTCGTCAGTTTCGACAAAAGATTTTTCAAATACAATACGCTCTAAGGAGTGAAAGGAGTCGTTATCGTGAACCATTTATCGTTGACTCAATGAAATGAAATGAAACGTCTTACGCAATATCCTCGAAATGTTTCGTCTAATTGTTTTTATCACGCGAGGTAACTGGTCAGATGTTAATTTCAGATGACCGTAATTAACGTTAAATCTTAATTATTACGTAATTCCGCGTTTTAATTACAATTTATAAAGATCTGGGGGACGCATTAATCCTTTAAAAGGTGAGAGTCGCGCGGTAGATAAGTGTAATACATTCGAAAGGAACGGGGCCCGAAGGTCGTGCACGTTTCTTGAACAAAGTGTAATTCTTGGCGAGGAAAACGGGGCGTGGGTTCGCTGAAAAGCGTGCATCAAGATCTCGCGGAACGCGAAGACCCAGTGCACGATCGTTGTCCCAGCGAAACGGCAGTTCCGCTTTGCCTCTTTCTCTGTACGTTTTTCTTTCCCTCTTCCGAGACGCAATTTAATTAACGCTGCCGGCGGAAAACAAAGCGGCGGAAAAGCTCTTTCGCAGAAACTTTTTTTGTGTCCTCTCGTCTACGGAGTAACACAGCATTTTGTATGTTTCCTTCTGTGAGCCGAGTTCATCTCGAATACGGAACACGATAAAGCTTCTCCGGGATAATCCCAGTGGCAGAAAAATATTGAAATTCTTCGAGGGGTTTGCTTACCCAGCCAATGGAACGGGAATCGCTATTACGAGTGACGGCAACCCTTGTATCAGAGGATGGGTTCGCATTATTGCTCGGGTGCTCTCGCCTAGGACGCGCGTTGTACGAGCAACGTCGGCCGCTTATTTTCGTACGCATTTACGGATTTGCTCTCTCTCTCTCTCAGTGTTTATGTTTGCTCTACGGTGAATCAAGGAAAAAGAACAANTGCATTATTGCTCGGGTGCTCTCGCCTAGGACGCGCGTTGTACGAGCAACGTCGGCCGCTTATTTTCGTACGCATTTACGGATTTGCTCTCACTCTCTCAGTGTTTATGTTTGCTCTACGGTGAATCAAGGAAAAAGAACAAAGATCCCGTGACTCGCGGTTAATTCGTTGCGATAACTGATTCGTCTATCTTTAGGCCGGCGAGTGAGTGCACGGCGCGTAATGAGCGGGGAAGATCGGCGTGATCCCGGGCAAACAAACAACCGTCAAAACCGCAAATTACGAGAACTTTGAACAGCCCGCTCGTCGCGGTTCCGGCGACGGCTCGGCACGCGGGAACACGCAAAGGGATTATCTTTGTGTCATTAGCTTTTGACGCGACGCCGCGCCGGAACCTCGTTAACCCTCATCCATCCCCCGGGATTCAATTCGACGCGAGTGCCGCGAAGAGGCTTCCTCTTTTATCGTACAATATGGTTTTTGTTATACGATTCACTTGAGAGAATTTGTGTACGCAATCTTATGTAAGGACTGATTGCACAAGAATTTGATTGATTGTGGACGGATTCCATTCTCTCGCCTTTAATCAAGTCTTTTTGTTCGTTTAACGCGCCGATTTCTTATGTCGTGTCGACTCGTCGGTGAATTTTATTTATTGTTTTCAAGGTACGCCGAGCTGGTTCCACTTCGTAATTGACCTCGTGTGCAAAAAATTTCGCGGCATTATTAATATTCGTACCGAGAAATCGTGAGCCTAACTCGACCTTTAACGGCGTAAGTAAGTCGCACAGATCCGATCACATGCTCTCTACCAATATAAATATTATCATCAGCCTTGGTCACAAGACTTGCGATCATATGACCGCGAAACTTGTCTCGTAACCGAGGAGAATGACTTACTTATTTGCAAACGAAACCAGCTGTCTCGACGCGACGCATCGTCTATCGTCGGTGACGTTTCCCCCGTTCGTCGACGAAGTAAATATAGCGACCTGCGTACAGTGAATTCCAACTGAAAGAGAGACGGTCTGAGTAAGTTCGAAGAGATGTTGTGGTCGCAATCGCAATTTTACCGGAAATTAGGCTCGCCCACTTAAGATTATTCACGACAGATTTTGTGCGAATCTATAAATCGAAAAAGATATTTTGCGATACGACTAATGGTCAGGGCGCGGTGACGTAAACGATATGCATCTGTAATAATAATTAATCGACTGGAACGACGTTTCGTTTCTCACCTCGGGTATCTCGTCGATCGCATGTTTCGGTAGTTTCGTTCGAACCGTCCCTCTCGTCGCACGTCTGCGTCCGTATCTGATTACTTCCGAAGTTCTTGAAAGAAACGCTGTTCATTCGATAACGATAACAAATCCGCGCACCATAAGATCGCGAGGTATCCAGGTTAGTCGTCGCCGGATCGCGAACGCGGCTCCCGTTCTGGTTATCTTATCAAAGGAGCTTCGAAAAGTCGGCTGTTTACGGATGTTTCAACACTGTCGGAAGCTGTCCAATCATTACTCATTTTAACTGTAAACTGGAGCATTTGAGAGCGGCAAAAACGAGTTTGGGAAAGTTCAGTTCGATCCATTTGTCACGTATTTTACACGGTTACAGACAAAAAGAGAAGTACGTCGGTATAAAGCAATAAGCAAAGCTCGCGGGGGTATTGTCGATGGAAATCGGTACGGGAATCTGACCGTAGACTTCACGAATGACAGTTGACCGGCGATAGATCGGAGGATGGTGTGACGCGCGGCTCCGCGCGAGAACTCTCGGACTTCAGTGAACAGTCGTAACTATTAAATCGTTTGACCCGTTTTAATTGGCAAGTTGAACCGCTTCGGAGTAGGACGGTTGCCAGTGGACGAAACAATCGCCTCGCAAGTGCCGCGGACTCGAACGGTGGACGCGGTTCGGTCGTTCGTTCGCGCGCGGTTCCGATTTTCCATCGCGAGAACTGGAATTAACGCACGGCAGGTGCGCATAGGAAGAATATGGTGACGAACGGTGGCTGCAGTAATGGGAAGATCTCGACGATAAATGGTGAGGAACTGTGCTCGGGGTTGCGTAATTACCGTTGAGGGTTACACAATGCGCGACGCGACGTTGCGTTTTGGCGTCCGTCCACGCGCGGCGGATCTGCTGCTTTGCCCGTCAAGTTTCCCGTAATTTTGCAGTGGGGCCCGACGACCGGTTGGACGAAGCCGCGGACATCGAGAGAGCGTTGACGGAGACAGGTCAGACGCCCGAAGCCGATTCGTCGAAAGATCCTCGAGAGACTTTCCTCTTGTTTACTCGTGTCGTTTGCAGGATATGGAAAGTTCAACGTGTTGCTATTGGTGGCCGCGTTGCCGGTCGCGTGGGCCGGGATCTTCGACACGACCACGACCGCCTTCTTCCTGGCTTCCGCCGAGTGCGAGCTAGACCTCACTTTCTTTCGCAAGGGTGTCCTGGTCTCGATTCCCTTCCTAGGTATCGTGCCTCGTTCCCTCTTCGTTAAATTATTCCAGCAAACTTCTTCAGTCATTCAGATTAGTCGTGTTTTACCATAAAATAATTGATTCTGAGTTCTTAAAATAATATCTCATTAAATTGTCTAAGTACGATGATCTTTTCGAATTCACGCAGCCATGACGTTGACCAGTTTTCTGTGGGACCACGTAACACCCTACATAGGAAAAAGGAACCTGTTCGTCCTCAGCCTCTTGGCGGACTCTGTTCTCAATATCGTTTCTAGCTCGGTCGACTCATACTACGTGATGCTGCTCATCAAATTTCTTAGCGGTATTCTGTGAGTCAAATAGATCTCTGAACAAGCATCGAAACGTGGACGTCACGCAAATATCTCGTTTAATATTGTTATCTCCGGCCTTTAATTACTAAGATTTATTTCCCCCTTTGTAATTTACAAAACGTATTAATAGATAGTGTTTGATACAATGGTCTAATGATATCATTCCTTAGAAATGTTGAAATCGACCTTTATTTTCTGTTCGTTCTAAAATTAATCTTAATCCTTGATACATAATAAATTCTGATAAAATCAAATTTCGATAAGAGCCGGAAGATAATCACTGTTTATTCTAAGTATCTTTATCAGATACTTGAGCGAAGATACTAGTCCGCGACCGGAAGAATCGGCTATAAATAAATCGACGATCTAGTGTAAAATGCAATATTATGACGTCCCTGGTTCGAGCAAGCTTGCGTTCCCAGCTTGAATTATAAATTCACTCGGGGAGATGAAAATTTCAGCGCCGGGGGACCGTTGTCGATGGTTGCCGTTTACCTCTCCGAGTTTCACGCGACTAAGTACAAAGCGAAGTTCACGAGATGGGGCGGTCTCGCGATGAACGTTGCAATTGTTTTCCCAGCAAGTAAGTCGTCGCGTTATCCGTTTAATCTCCCTCGCCGTTCGAGCAACCGTATTTATTTTTCAGTAATCGCCTTCCTGATCACCCCTTTGACGTTCGTCGTGAACGCGTTCGATCGACGGTACACCGCGTGGCGGGTTTACCTGTTGCTGTGCTCCATCGTGCACGTTGTCGGCCTTGTCACGGCCAGCACGTTGCCCCAGAGTCCCAAATTCTTGCTAGAGATCGGCAAGCCGAACGAGGCTTTGAAGTTGCTGAAGAAAATGTACTGCATCAATGTGGGGAAGCCGGCGGATACTTTCCCGGTGAGACCTCATGTCATTTCTCTTGATCAAAGAAATATTGTCAGTCTTAGGGAAACTAGTTATGATGAACTATATGTTTTATTAAAATAAGAAAGCAATTAATATTCCTTGAAATTCCATACATTTTCACTGACAAATTATCAAATTACTAGAATGTATTTTCTCGAAATAATAATAATAATAATAATTGTAGCTAAATAAATATATAAGTAAAGCAACATTTCTTTGATTTATAACGCAATTATAAAACGAAAGCTGCCGAAGCGATTTTTGGTAAAAACAAACCAGAGATAGTATTTTCACAGTGGAATAAAAGTCGTTTCTCTCTAGAGATATGTCGCGTCGGCGGACAACACCGAACGCGTAATTCACTCGAGATTTCAAGCCAGTTTCGCTCCCATTGTTTTTCTTCTATCCGCTCTATTCCTTTTCTCCTCTTTTTTTTTAGATAAAAAAACTGGTCATATGGAAGGACCTGCCGCTGTCCAAGCCGTCGTTATTCAAGGCGAACGTCGACAAGCTACGAGTCGCCTGTTACAACACCAAGCTTCTGTTCTCGTCGCCGTATTTGCACGCCGTCGCCTTTCTCAATTTCCTTCAATTCGCCAGCATGCTGGGGTAACTTCTGCATGATTTATTAAGAAACACTTCCGTTTGCACCCCGCGTGTCGTACATTTGCGTAGATTCCACACGATGAGGCTTTGGGTGCCGCACATGTTCATCATCTTGAATAATTTCGACGATGAGAGGTGGAACAAGGACCGCGCGCCGACCATGTGCGAGATGTTGGATCGCCGGAATACCGTCCCGGCCAGGGACTACCTAGACTGCCCGAATTTCGATAGTATTTGTCTGAAGGTCAGTATTTACTACGCGTACTACCGACCTCCAGTTGCGAGTACATTTATTTTAACAATTTCCAGAGTCTAGTTGAAATGCAAAGTTCATTTTGTGCAAGTTTTATTTAATACTAAAATAAATACTGAAATTAACATGCGAGAGTCTGGAGAGTGTGCTCATGCATAATGTAATATGTTAGGGAGAGGTTGAATAGTGAGAAGAATAACTTAAGGGATGTAGAAGCAATGTTGTGGAGGAGGGTAGGGAACAGAGGATTTGGAAGAGAATACAATGTGACAAATTTTTTTTAAGTGGACGATCAGAGCGAAGATATATCAAAATTCAGCAATCATCGCATCATCAGCGGTCGTGTTCTCCTTCCTCGCCGGTTTCATAACTATCACGAAGTTTAGAAGAAAACTAGTAATGGGTAAGAATAGTTATTGATTAATAACGTCAGTATTATTTTTTTTAAGATTACAATGTATATATGTGTACACGTATCTAGTATTTATTCTAATTGTTTCGGTCCAAGAATAGGTAATAACATAGTAAGTAGTAATAATAATATAGTATGTAGTAAGCCAAAAATTAAAAAATATCGAGTCGACACTCGATAAAGGAGTACAAAGGGTTAAACTTAATTAATTTGACGACGATTGTGTAAAATAGAATCAATTATATTATGATCACATAATGTGATGGGTTTTCACATAACTTTTCCACTCGCACGTATATACTTGGTTTTACGGGCGTAGCGTGTTCGCATAAAATAGTGCAACTTGACGTAGTGCATTCTGAAATGCATAAGCTGGAACTGTTGCAGTCGCCGCCTTCTTCCTATCCGTGGTAAGCAGTTTTGGAATGAACTGGGCGCAATCTGCACCCTATATGCTGACGCTGGCAAGCGCTATCATCGTGACTATGAGGATAACGGGTAATATCGTTACTGCCGTGAACGTCGACGTTATTCCTATCCCTCTAAGGTAAAATACGCCCCCGTTGCAATTAACTCATCAGTTATTCCACATGTCCAAAAATTGTGTTGCGAACATTCATGTCGTATGTATTACAAAATTCATAATTACACTGTCCATACACAGAATAATTACGTAGCACTATGTCCCCGTAGACGATCAAATAATATTCTAAAAAATTACAGTCGCGATAACGTGACGTTCTTTCAACCCTTCTTCACTAAATTCATTCCAAATTTCTTTTTATCCATCATTCTAACTCATTCTAATTTTGTTTTACAATGATTACAGATCTACGAGTTTGAATATGCTGACGGCTGTAGGAAACGTGGCGGCCGTCGTTGGGAATTTCGCGTTTTCCGCGTTGTTGGACGTAGATTGCCTAGTAGGATTCATGGGAATTGGCGGTCTCCTCCTCGGTGAGTCACCGATCAAGTCCGAATTCAACCCTGATTTTCAACCCCTGTATCTGGTTTATGTTCAGTTTGCTTTTGCGTCTCCTTCTTCCATCCGCAACCAGTGAGAGGGTCAGAGAGGAGACCGGCTCGGTCCGGCGACTGAACGACAGTATCGGAGGAGAAGTCTCATCGATTTTTCCCGTGATACGTGGAAACGGTGCCGTCATCGTCGGTCGGCAACGCACCCTCGCCCCAATTGTGATATACTCGCAACGTACTTCACCGGTGTGTTATCAAGTACAGAGAACTCTACCTCTACTCCGCTACCAACTGAATTTTTTTATCGATTGTCACAAATATATTTTAGTAATTGTTGAATAAAAATCGTTTACCCAAATCGAGAAAACTCTTTGATTACAAATTTCAATGGGAAGTACTTCAAATCCTGACCAGCTTCCAGATTGTGTTCATACAATTTTTTACATAAATTCTATCGAGTATTCATCATTATCATTTTCTTTACACTGAACTACGTCTTGGAAAAATTTAAGTTCATTATGTAATAGTGAAGAACGCTTAAAAAAATTTGAATAGTTGTTCGTATTAAACGTTTTATGTAGATTTTCTGCTGCACTGATTGACAAATGAACGAGCATCGATTCACGAATCTAATTAACGGTATAATAATGTGATTCATGGAACGTCCCAATAATGCGATTCCAACGTGAGAATCGTCGCGCACAGTATTCGAACACTGTGCGCCTTCTTGCGCAAGCCGTGTCACATAAATAATATCGGAATCGAAAGATACGACTGATCGCAATTTATATGCTAGTTCGACCGAACTAAATTTGGATCTTAGTTTTCGCAAAAACTGAACCAACGGAGTGGAACAAATAGAGGGAATAATTATTACCTTGAGAGGAAAAATAAAAAGATTCTTCTTTATTAAGGAGTTTGGTATTAACTGTGTAATCCGAGAAATTAAGAAGGGAGATTGGCTCACCTAATTATAGGATATAAAAACAGAAGCTGCTCTACTTAATTGTCTGAATGACTCGATTTCGTTCATGAAATCGAGATTCGAATGTAATGCACACACCCACGTTATCGCCGCAAGGATCAAGTTATCCTTCACCGTATAAGCAGAATGCGGAATACGAATTATACATTTTCAGTCGCGTCATACATATTTAATTAGATGCATATGTATAATCCTTTTTAATGATTGCCGAGACGGCAATGTTAATTAATGCGCAAACAGTATTTACAATTCCACCGCTGAAGCGTATAATCAGCATTTTTGCTTAAAAATATTTTACCAATATGTGCATGTACTTAACTCGCTAAATGAACTTGAACAGTATCCTTGAAATATGTAATGACGAGACGATTTGGTTATTTTTAAGTCGCTTCATTATAAGACTGTCTGAGACTAATAATAGTATTCAATCAAATGATTTTACATATACATATAGTAATATAAGTAATATGAAATAAACGTAGTGAGAAGAAATTCTTGTTCGACTTGAACGATTATATACCTTAATTATTTTGTTAAAAAAATGTTCCTTCATAAATAACTTTAATCTTGTGATTTTTTTTTAAAAAGACGGAAATGTAATTTCGTTTTAAAGTTTTGTATCAAGTTGGAAGCGACACCAACGGTTGATTCTTGTATCTCGTCTGTGGGTGTAATCTTATCAGCGCCAAGGCGCTAACATTGCTCGTGACAGGAGAATGGTAATCAGAATTAAATTGCCTTTTTCGAAAATTGGCTCTGCTCCGAATACATTATTTTAAATCTAATAATAAAAAGAGAAGATCCTGTAAGAAAGAAACAACTTATAGCCCCTTGTTTCTTTAACGTATCGTGTTTTGTGTTAATATGGAAAACACGATGCCTGAAACACCTGGTTATTAATAATAAGACCTTGACGTTTCTCGCGTTCCACTTGTTAATTAGGATTAGCGTGGGTTACGTTATAACAAGCTGTATTGAAAGATTTCGACGGATCAGTAGTACTATTATGTACGTAAATGCAACACACTATTTACTATATTACGGATCAAAAAAGAAGAAAAAGAAGACGAGATGCGTTTAAGTCAGTCGAAGTTTAATTTTTAACGAAAGTGCCGAACGAATGATTCGAGAAGTCAACAATTTGTCAGTTTGATGGGGCGAAACAGCCCCAACAATGAGCAAATTCAGTGGAGTGAGTATGACGCAGCGAGATGAATCTCCTTCTGACTCATAGTCAGCTTCCTTCCCAATTGACATCAGACGAAAACATCCTCGGTGCCTGTTACAATCATTAAATGATATCTGAGATAGATAAGAACGTAACGTAAACTATCGTCATTTACGGCGCTCGGCTATAAACGAAAGTGTTTCAACGTGTTGATAAATTTGATACTATGCAAATGAAGTTCAAGTTTAATTCGATCATAAATTTATCGAAAACTAAAATTGCAATTAAAAATTTTACATCTCATTGAATGATTTTATGCACAATTAAGTGCTTATCTTTTGTTATCATGCTCTGTAGGGTCAGAATATTTTGTTATAATGTACTGTACGTTTTTCGTCACTTTCGCGAGCTTTGAAAGTAAAAGTCGAACACCGATAGACGAAATTAACGAGGAAGCGATCAGCGTTCAAGGACACGCTCCGTGTAAGTTCGCGTGCACGTCACCGTATACGATAATGTTGGTCAACGAACCCTGGTAGGCGATAGCGACGGATCAATTGAAATGCACCCCTCGCGTCCTGTGTCGCGCTCCGTTTTCGTTTCGAAGGGGGAAAGCCTAATACTAATGTTTTCTTCGCCGAAATGTTCTCTTTCAAACGTAAAGAAGATCATAGTGAGCTTACGAGATACAAAACAATTCCTACCTTCGACTCATTGCATAGTTATCAATCCAGACAGAATTTTACGCTTGGGTATTATTATAATCGAACGCCGATTTTCGTCGTAGAACTAAGCGTTTGATTTGAATGAAAATTTATCTTATTAAAGATTAAAATTGTATGTAATAGAAAATTTGTACAACTTTACAATTGAATTAAGAACAATCGATATGTGGTGTAATAACGAACTGATAAATCCGATCTATGACGAAGAATCGCAAAAGTGTCGAATGCGGCCGCAGACTAGGAATCACCGCCCCTGGCACCTTAACCGCAAAAAGTGGCTTCAGGAGAAGAAAGAGGAGAAGCGAATAGACTCAAGGAGAAAGTGGAAATTAGGAAGCGCGCGTGTCGGACGCGTATCAAGAGGGAACAATCGTAGTAGTGTACGAAAAGATGTGAGCATGGAAGGGTCGCACCTATTCCCTGAGCTACCCTCTGCGTTCCCTTTTCACTTGGGGGTGCGCGTGGCGCACGTGAGTACACGCGCACGCGCAAGCGCACCCGCTTCAAATTCTACCTGATAACACCGGCTGCGACGTTTCTTTCCCAGTAATGCCTGGTGCGTGTCGGCGTTGCGACGCGTTCGCCACGATCTCGTTTCCCTTCCCAATTTTCCAAACGTTTCGCCGTACGTTTTCCACCGCATGGAGATCGAAGCCGGCCGCCGATTATCACGGTTGACAAAATGAAACGGCAGCACACCTCGTTCGCGATAGTGTCAGCGCGAGCATTGTCCGTTCGCTCGCAACTAAACGAAACGCAGATAATCGTGACGAAAATATAACGCGCAAAATTGCTTCAGTGACAGAAAGCATGTGTTGCGTGTGTCGCATCGTTAATTAATAAAGCTAAAAGATAGATAAGGATTTAAGCATACCTTATCATTTGAATATCAAGGACTGTCCTTCATTCGTAAATTCTAAGTCTGAATTTGAATATCTAGAGTTATTTAAGGAAATTCTTCATTTACAAATTTCCATCCACTAATTAATTTAAAGAGACGGACGTCGAATGAATCGATTCGGATGAATTGGTTTAGTGACTGTGTATAATTTCCCTCGTGAACGAATTTAAGTTTACTCGAAAACGTCGTGTGACATGAAAATGGCAATTGTTATTAATTGTTGAAGAGCGCGCGCTTCTCGAGAAAACACGAGCATGTAAACGAAAAACATTAGAAGATCGGGACGAGTCGAGCCAACCTTCCATTCTTGTAACCATGCGTCCGGCGTGATACCATGTGAACAGTTCGCTCCAAAGGAAATATTTTTACTGTGAATTGATTCATGTGAACTTCGAACCATGATGTCATTATTTTTACTACTGTTATTGCCGATGGGATCGCCTGCTTTTGGTAAGTCTTCTTATCCAATCCTTTGCCCACACGTAAAGATCAATCAGTTTCATTTGATTACTAAAATTTTGACGCATTAGTCTTCTTTAATGGTAAGCTTCTATTTTTTACTTTTATATTATAATTAATGTGAAACTGAATTTTAAGTGTATATAAAACGAACAGGAAAAAGTATATCACAATATGAAAATAATTGAATGGAAATACATGCATTGTACAAGGAATATAATAATTAGAGTGGAATAAGGAAAGTTGACGTTTTCATTATCGAAAATCATTGAAATCTAGGTAGGCGTACGGTCTTGTTTTAAAAACGTACGGAACACGGCCTGGTTCTAATCCCACGAAGTCACGACATTAAATCGACGACGAAATTAATGCGGTGCAGCATTGTATGCTAAAATTCGCGTGCTCGACGATACCGATTTCAGGCTTGCTCGCTATCAGAGTTATCGCTCGCGATTTTGTACGCTTGGGAAAAGTGGATAAAGAACACGGTACCGTGTGTATAGTAAATAATTTGATTAGCGAAGCGAATCACCTCTAAAAAAACACGTTGGTTGTGAACTTTATCTATAATATATTTTAAACAAATGTTTGTTTATAAGCCATTAGAATTTACGAATTCTTATGCACTATGGAAATCAAATAGTCAGAAGTGTTACTTAGAATTTCATATAATTCTCTGTAAATCAAACCGCTTCGTATAATGCTGGGAACTGATGTGTAAGATGTTCCATCGGATTTTGCATCTTCCCACATATATTCCTAAATTTTAATGGCCATACCCAGGTGCAGTTGAATAATAGAAATTAGATACGTACCAGTAGAGGATTTTAGCAGCGGGCGGATTATGTCATGCATCGTAACTACGCCTGTAGGATTTTGGGGGAACAAGATTTTCGAATGAATACCACCACGCGAAGGTTGGACCGATGACATTCGCACTTGACCGTATAATCAGGGAACGCGATATCGTCACGTCGCGTGCAACCACTCTCTCCCTCACGTGATATTCCAATGCAACCCGAAAAAATCGATAGCGCTGCCCTTCGCCTCAACCTGCGCCTTTACTTTCCTCTATTTGTGTGGATCTACATACTAGGATTTACATTGTCCGTACAATTTATCGTGCGACTGGACCAACATATTTCTCCTCTGCAATGGATTCACATTATTCGAATACTGTGGTGGACACGTAATAACCGCAGTAGAAAATGTAATACATTGTACGCGATTCATGACACATTGATCGTTCCATAAAGGGGAGATCGTCCGAAAATGGATAAACGTGCTGTGCCAGTGGATATATATAATTAGCAGTTAGCCGTTGTTTAACAGCAAACTCATTAACGCGCCATACAATTACCCGATTCCCCAAGCGTGTGCCACATTGTGTAATGTGTCTCGCGGTGACGTAGAGGCATGCGAGGCGGTCGTTTTACAATAGAAAAACACGCGAGAATCCCGGCCAATCGATTCAAGATGCGATCCAATGTATTCCCGTTAAAATTCCATCCGACGAGTCAATCAAGCAGAGAAAGAAATTATACAATGTACTCCGACAACGGACTTCTCTTCTAAAAGGTGATACAATTTCTCAATGATCAATTACCTGAATGATATCATAATTAATACCATTAAACAGTTCAGAAATTTTGTTTNGTACTCCGACAACGGACTTCTCTTCTAAAAGGTGATACAATTTCTCAATTATCAATTACCTGAATGATATCATAATTAATACCATTAAACAGTTCAGAAATTTTGTATTGTGTGATATTTAAAAAAATCCATCGTGAATTTCTCTGAAAGATATGAAATAATTTCCTGATTGCCTAAACGATATCATAATTGATATCACAATTAAACATTTTGCATTCTACGGTGCTTTAAAGAATTCATCATGAATTCCACGTAAAAATATGAAATAATTTCCTGATTACCTCAACAATTTCATAATTAATAGCACAATGAAATTCAGCGAATTTGCATTCTACAGTACTTTGAAAAATTCATCATAAATTCTTCTTAGAAATATGAAATAATTTCTCGATTACCTAAACAATATCGTAATTAATGTCACAATTAATCTTTAGAAATTTTGTATTATGCGGTACTTTAACATTAGATTACCAGATGTTAGATATATGAATATTTTGCCTGAAATTAGTCAATTTGACTCGCTCCGGCAATCTAATAGCGTTCAAACATTCATCCTGGATTTATCGCTGCATTAAAATTCTGCACCCATAGTAGCAGGAGCATATTATAAGCACGTACGTGTAGTAGTAGTAGTAATGTCATGCAGAAGTTTGGTAATCGAGATTTTGTTCTAATGTAGTTTAAGAACTCATCGCGCGACGGTGCATGAAATCAGTCGCTTTGCGCGAGGAACGGTTTACTTAGTATTTTCCACGCGTGTTTCTACTGGCGCGACACGCTCGAAATACGAGTTCGCCATTTGCACCACGATGAAACGTGCACGACAGATAGGGACTAACATTGATCCCCGGGACCGAGACCGATTAACGTCCCGCATACATAACACGCGCGAACCTATGGTCGCTGGAATAATTAAGTACGGTGTCAGCTCCGAGATGACTTTTCCATTAGAAAATGGATTGCCCATCTCCGCAAACACTTCCTTCAACTAAATAAAAAAATTTTTAATAATACTCAAAACGACCTGTTATTCTTGGACGAATGCCTCAACAAGAGTTAGTTTATTTCCATAAGATATTTGTAAAGTACAACGTTTCGGCTCATTTGTAAGCCCTTATCAAGTGTTAATATTATAAAAGGTCAAAAACACAAACTTCATAGTCCCGAAAACAGCACCATTCAATTAAAATGTCACAACTTAAAATTAATCAAGAAAGTCATCTTGTATAAATTCTAACGGTAAAACTACCTAGTCATTCGTACTGTTATCTGTCAACTATGGTTCTGTCCTAACAGGTTGTTTTGAGTATCATTAAAAATTCTATCATTGGACGTTAAAATTCAAATAAATAAAAAAATGATTTAGATTTTCATTAAAAAAACTATGGATTGATTTTATCCATGGAATTAAATAACTCGTTTTCCTTTTATG